>VXBN01014615.1:88279-109835 GCA_013397395.1 Sinosuthora webbiana | reverse complement strand
CTCGTCGCGCCAGCGCGGGGGTCGCGGCGGGATGCGGTGGGCTCGGAGTGGGGCGTGTGTGCCTATTTTCCCCTCTTGGGATCGGGGGAGAGAAAAAAAAAAATCTTCGCTTTGAAGGGTTTATTTTTTTTCTTGTTGGTCCCTGTTGGTATCTGCGGGGGAGGTGGTGACACCCCCAAAGTTGTGGGCTGCTCGGGCAGAGCGGGATGTTGCAGCCCCGGGGATGCGGTGGGACAGGAGGACCGGGAAAGGGGAAAAAGGAGCGATGGAAATTTCGGGTCTCGCTCTTTTTGGGGGGGTGTCTTATGCCCCGCTTTTACTTGTTTGCACCCAAGCGCGGGCCGGAGGGCACGGCGTGGTGCTCAGCTCCGCTCTGCTGCTTGCGGATGAGGTTGCCTGACTTCGTGTTGGTGTAAAAACCGCAATAAAAAGCCGGGGGAGGGAGGGGGGAGAAAGAAAAGTAGAAAAAGTGAAACTTCAATGTGAAAACTTGGGGCAGCTGTGCGTGCTGGGGAAGACCCCCAGCGAGGAGTTTATCTGAAATGCGGGGGGAGGAGGGGTTTAAGTGCACTCGGGAGCTGGCTTTCTGATTCGGGGTGAACTTTCGGAGTTATTTTGTGCGGTGTCTCCCCGCTGCCTTGCAAAGGAAGCGCTTCCTTCGCCGGCATGGCCGCGGCACAGCGCTGGGTGACACCCGCTGAAAGTGACAGCGGCCGGGGCTGGTGCAAGGGGAGCTCTGTGCTGGAGCAGAAGCGACTGTAGGTGGCACAGCAGCTTTGTCACCCGTGCTGTCCCCGGACCTCTCGTGAGGGGATCAGTGCTCGGGGAGGATTTGTGCTTTCCCCGCTAGGGTTTAATGGAAATGTTTTCATTTGGAGCTGATGTTCCGCCTCAGAGCTTTGCTCTGCTGCTTTTGCGTTGTCCGTGTTGGCACTCTTGAGACCTGGCGGTGCCACGGGCTGTCCTGCAGGAACAGCAAACCGTGGAGTGGTTTGGGCTGGAAAGACCTTTGAGATCATCTCGTTCCACCTCTGCAATGGGCAGGGACAACTTCCACTGTCCCAGGGTGCTCCAAGCCCTGTCCAGCCTGGCCTTGGACACTTCCAGGGATCCAGGGGCAGCCACAGCTGCTCTGTGCGGATTTGCACGTGGGGAATCCACAGGGAATTCTCCTCTTTTCCCCGAGTTGTTTCAGTGTTTGCAGGATTGTCTCTTGGTGTGAGCTCAGCCTTGTCCCTCCTCTACCAAATTCCTGCCCCTCAAGTGCTGGAGCAGGGGATAACCTGCTTGACACCCAGGGTTGAGAAAATCCAGCTGCGCCTCACCTGGGTCACTCTCGCTGGGTTTGTGGCTGCTTTTTTGGGGTTTTTTTGGGAGGCTGGAACAGCGAGGTGACATTTTGAGTCCTGTCTGCACAGCAACCTCAGTCACTGCTACCTCCCCTGCGAGCCGCGCGTCGCCGCTTCCCGGCTGTAATCGGGATTTGTTGGCTAATCCATCTCAGCCAGAGCCCTCCAGTTTTGAAATGTCTGTGGCTTTTGTACGGTTGGTGCTCCGTAAGAAGGATGGACCGCAGAGGAAGTTCCCCTCCGGCTCTCCTGTTGTTCCTTGGCAATTTGAGTGCTTCAGCTTGTTTAAATAAATGCAGATAAAAAGGAGGGTTGGGGTTTTAACTGGAGCCCTTGCTTGACCCACCCGGTGGCATAAGATACGTGTGTGTAGGCTCGGAGTGGCTTGACTTCTAGTAAAGCTGTAGTAAATCATTTGAGGCTGTAAACATTTATTAAAACAAGCTTTATTTTTGTGTTGAGTCAGTGTGAAAACAAAGACGTCTTGGGTTTCAAAGGGAAAGGATCCGCAAGGGAAGCTTTCTTGTGTTGGCTTAAAGGAAAGTGTCAGTGAGAAGTTGGATATTTCAGCAGAAGGGAGCTGAGGTAAGAGTTAAGGTCAGATGTGAGCTTCAGAGTTGGGATTTAATCCAGAATTATCAGACTTAACATGGTGCTGTTCAGTTCGCCTGTTTGTTGTTTGGTTTCATCTTTCTTGCGGGAGGCAGCTGAGGTAAGAGTTAGGCTCAAGGTCAGGCTTTAGTTGCAAAGTTGGATTTTAGTCCAGAATTACCCACCTTAGTCTGGTGCTGTTTTATTTGCCTGTATAAGACTAAAACCTCCAATTCTGTCCTGGCAGAACTTCACTGATGCTCTGCACAGGTACTTTATGCCTAAGGACAGGTGTGTTAAATCACATTATCTGGGGAAAGTTGCTTGTTTGGGGTTTTTTTTTTAGTAATTCTAATACTGTGCTGTGGTTCAGGTGTCTCTGGGAAGCCACAGGAACCTTTCTGTTGTAATAGGCTGGGTGGGACTTGAGTTACCTCCTCCTAAAGTGAACCGAGTTCTGGAGAAGTCCTAGTTCCTTGTGTAGGATCGCCCTGGGAGTAAACAAAGCTCGGGACACTTCAGTAACTCATCATCATCATCATCATCGTGGAGCTGTTATCTACCCTCCAAATATGCAAATCGTTGCCAAGACATCCAGCACAGGTTAAATCTCAGCTATCTTTGCTGTTACCGTCCAAGCTGGGTGGGGAGTCTGCTGGGAAGGATTCAGTGTGGTTAAAAACCGGGAATGCCGAGGCAGCTCCTCAAAGTTCATCCTTCCCTGGGTGTGAGCAGCGTTATGTGATAGTGAACTTTGCAGGGCAGCTCCTTCAGGAGCTTGTGCTGGGACCTGGCGATGCTGAAAAATCTCGTTGGTTTTTTTTTTCCCCTCTTTCTCAGTGGAAATACAACTTCCTAACTCTGATCTGGGCTGAGCTCTCCCCACAAAGGCTCTCTGCAGAGCACGGGGACATGCTGGCCCAGAGCACAGCGCTGCGGGCTCCTGCATCTGTCAGTGCTGGCTGCGATATCAAAGGGCTTTGCTGTCACTTGTAACTCCATGGGTTTTTTTCTACTCCCTCTTTCTAAATTCATCCCTGGCTCTGACTCCCAATTAAAACCAGCAGGACTGAGGGCTTCACTCCACCTCTGCTGCTGAAGGAGGTTCTGCGAGCTCTGATCAGCCAGTGGAGCTGTGATTTGGGTAGGGAACAGAGGCAAGAGTAGTGTCAGTCCTCAGAGACCTGCTGAGAAAGTGTGAGAACATGGGGAGAAAAACATGGAAACCAAGTCATTGGAGTGGGTTACACTTTATGCTGGTGTTGGGCGAGGACTTTCCTTCCCCACGTGTCCTTTGGGGTTCCCCAGGTTTGAAGGACCTGGTGGAAGTGGCAGGAGAGAGGCTGGTGGGGCTGTGGCAGCTGTGCCGTGGTGGGATGGATGCCAGCAGTGCTGATGGGGGCTGTGGTGGGGAAAACTAAGACTTGAAGCTGGTGGGGAGAAGATCTCAGCTGGTCAGTGCTCAGAACTGGGCAACCTTTGTCTCAAGGTGTTCAGCTGGGCAAAACTGGAGGTGGAGTGAGTTGTTGCTGGGTGTCACCCACTGAGAGGGGCTCAGGAGTGGAAATTAGGAGGACAGAACAACTTGGGAGGAGGATGAGGTGACCTTCCTCCCGTCCTGGTGTTGGGGCAGGTGCTGGCACCCTGCAGTGACCACCTGGGCTCACCCCCTGGGACGAGCCACCCCACGGGACGCCGTGCGAGGCACCAGGTTCATTCTCCTTTTCCTCTCGCCCGCTGCCATCTCCTTTTGCAGGAGTTAAACGCCTCTTCCCCCTGCTCCGAGCCTAATTGCGTCCCCAGGGTTTAACACGCGTGTGTTTGTTTTATTCAACGTGTTGGCTGTTCCCACCGGAACAGGCTGATTTTTCTTTTTTTTTTTTTTTTTTTTTTTTTTTTTTGGGTTTGGGTTTTTTTTTTTTTTTTTTTTTTTTTTTTTTTTGCTTATTGTGCACAACAAGCTCCCGCACAAGATATTCGTTGAGGGAGGAGGTTGTGTGTGTGTGTAGCGGGGGGGAGGAACTGTAGTAATGCCAATACTTCTTGAATATTATAAACCTGGCTTATCAGCCCGACGCAGGGCTGGAATTTGTCTCTTCCTGTGCTGCATCTCTGCTTTCTGAGAGGGGCGTTTAAATACAGGCTGGAGACGCTGCCTTGCCAGTGTGCTCTGCTGGGCTCTGACAGCAGCATCGGGGCTGCTGCTTTTGGGGTTTCTTTTATTACTCTTTTTTTTCTTTTTTTTGCACTAAATCCTTTTTGAGGGGGGAAAAAGAAAAGAAAAAAAAAAAAAAAAAGGAACTTCTCTGGGAGAAGGCTCTGAGACTGCATGTCCCAACAGTACGCGCTGCAGGAGGCGAAGGGGGACGCGGTTTGCTTCGTACCTGGCTCTCCTCTCTTCTCCGTCCTGATGGAGCCGGCGTCCTTCTGCTACCCCCGGCTCACCTTCCTCCGCTCGCCCTACGGCCAGTTCGGGGCCAGCGCCGGCTCTTCCCAGGATTTGGCCCCGTGGCCGCAGCGTTTGGTGCCCCAGAGGTGGAGCAGGCCGGTGGACGGTGCGTGGCCGGGGTTTGGAAGGGTTGGGATGGGGCAGCAGAAAAGCCCAGCGAGGGTTTTGAGGAGGTTTTGGAGATGGTGGGGAAAAGGAGGGAGGTGGGATTCGGAGGATGGGGTTGGTGTGGTCGTGGCAATGCTCTGGGTGCTCTCCTGGTCCCGCAGCTTGGCCGCTGGCATCTCCGCCGAGGAGCTGCTCTGGTGCCTGCTGCACCCAGGGAGAGGATAAACAACCTCGGCGTGGAAAAAAAAATTAAAAATAGAAACTGATCTGAGGCAGTCTTTTGTTTCCTGAGCTTGTTCACTTGCTGAAATGAATCCGGCACCGTGTGAAACCTGAAATACCTGCTGGAGGCTCAGCGGGCTCGGTTCACCTTTAGGGCTGCGATGCTGTCAGGTGTCCTCTAAACTGTTAGTGACGGTATCAGGTGTGGGGATGGAGGAAGGTTTGAAGATGTTCTAATGCAGGTTTGTCTCACTAGGAGGAATTACCTTAAAAATTCCAGCTTGGTTCAAATCTTGCTTTAATGTAGTACGGGGAGCCTGGTGAGTCCTGCTGGTTTAGGAGCTGAGCCCTGTAAGTGCTGATCCTAAGGATGGGAGTCTCAACTTGTTATAAAACTTCTTTTGGGGAAGATGTCTGGCTCGGTGAGGTGTTGTCCTGATTTTTCCTTAAAGGTGGAGCAAGGAGTGGGTCTGGAGACCTCCAGGGGTCTCTCCCACCCTCCAAAGACTCTCTGAACCACGCTCTACCTCCTTAGCATCTTATTGCCAGTCTGTGATGCGCCTCACCTGGAAAAGCTCGTCAGGTGGCATGGCAAGGAGGGGAAAAAAAAAAAAAAATGGAGGAGACTGGCTGAGCAGTCTCGGCAGAGAAAACGCGTGGGAGGTGTTTAAAAACACGCATTGCCTGTGGCTCTGTGCAGCGGAAACGAGCCTGTGGCGGGGCCTGGGGGCTTGGGGCTCCCTCTGCCAAAGGGATGCCCCTTCCCCAGCCGGGTGCTGCCTCCCCTTGCCTTGCTCTGGGAAGTGTTTGCTGCTGCCTCCTGGTAAATGTCATCACTGGGAATTTTTTTAACTGAAGTCACAGGGGCTGTCAGAGTTACTGGAGTAGGGGAGTGACCCAGCCTTGCCAGGGTTTGGAGGGGAAAAATAATCTATTTATTTCTGTTTTATTATTTTAGGGTTCTGCCTTTTCTAAGGCTGAGTTGATGTTGCTTTGGGGAGTTGGTTTTTTTTATTATTATTTTTTTCCCTTGTTTGTTTGTTTGTTTGGCCAGCTTAGACCATTCCTCTGGGCTTTAAATATTCATCTGGGGGAGACTTGGCTTATTGTGCTGAAAGTCTCGAATTGTGAGGAAAGTGAAGCTGTGTAGAATAGGCTGGAGCAGGAGGAGAGGATGTGGCATCTTCCCTCCAAAGCCTTTTAGGCACCTCGTGGTCCAGCGCTGGGCACACACAGGCTGGGATTTAAGTCCCCCTCGGATGAGGTGAGGTCCTTCAGCTCTAAATTCTGCAACTTGCTGCTGGAGCACAGACTTGCTGCCCTGTTTCTCATTCCACTGCATGCATGCGTTAACCCTTGCACTGCTGCTGCCGTGCAGCTGAGCTGGATGAAACGCCAGAGCCCGGCAGGCACAGCAGCTGTATCTTTAAGGAATTTGCTCTATCTCCCTCTCAGCAGCAGGTTTTTTTCCCCCCCCCCCTTTTTTTTTTTTTTTTTTTTTTCCATCTCCTGGCTTTCCCTGTACTTCTCTCTGTAAGGTACAGCATCTTCTCACTTCGGTTGAGCCTGACTAGCACAGAGCTTTTTTTATTTTTTTTTTTCTTTTTTAAGGAGGCGCAGGAGCTTTCTCCACCCTGCATCCAGCAAAACTCTCCGGCTCCGGAGCGCCGGGTCGCTTTAACTCCTCTATTTTTGCTCCTGGAGGCAAACAGCTCCGAGAGGGGATCTGGGTGGCTGGAGGAGGAGGAGGAGACAGCCCAAACCCTTGGCTTGGGGCAGTGCTGGCATGTGCAGAGGTGCTGCCCAGGTGTGGTGGGGCTGGCAGGGCTGGGCTGGAGGTGTCCATCTGGGAGCTAATGGGTCGCGCTCTCACTCCACCCATCCGCCGCTCGCCAATTGGAAGTGAGAGACAAAGATGCTCTGGATGGATTAATGTTGGAGCCAGTGAAAAAGCAGGAGCCGGCGCTGCCTCGGCCACCTGAGCGAGTGGCCTTTGGGGACAAGTGCTGGTGGCTCGGGGGGGGGGGGGTGGGGGGGGGGGGGGGGGGGGGGGAGCAGCCCTGAGGGGAGCAGAGGCATCTCTCTCTTGAAGAAGTAGCGCAGGTAAGTTGTGGTCTTAAAAAGCCACCCCCCACCCCTCCCCAAACTGAAGCGCTGCTGTTGCTGGGTGATGCGTTTGGTCAGGAAATCTAGAAAAGCAGCTCTGCCAGCTCTTGAATTATTTAATTCGCTAAAGTAAGGCAGCGCTTGATGTATTTTCTATGGGCTTTGCTCTGCTTAGTGATGATTATCTATTGCCTGTGCTGGGTGTCTCTGTGTTTAAGGATGGAGAATGCCTTTTGGATTCCATTTAAATTAACCAGAGCGCTGGCTGCCGGGGTTTGAATTTAGTTTCAAGGTATGCACGGGGAGATGAGCACTGAAGAGCTTCTCTGTTCTGGGTTTTCTCTTAATTAATGGCAAAACGTCCTCGCAGCCTGTCAGTGAGCTTTGCACAGAGCTGTTTCACTTGGGGGAAGTGCAGTGCTGAGTGGAGACAAAATCATGCATGTAAGTGTGTCTGAAATGCTCCCAAACATCATCCCTGGTGCTGAAGCCGTGGAAGCCTTGTAGGTGAACCATAAACAACATCCTAATGAATAACATTATCTCACGGCGTGCCAGTCTGCAGTTGTTTCATCACTGGGGAACTGGGGCATTTTAATTTTGGATTGATGATGGACAGGAAAATGGGATCTGCTGCTGCTGCCTCTCCCCCCACCTTTGTTGTTGTGGTTGTTGTTGTTGTTGTCACTGATGTTGTTTTATGGCTCCTGAACACGGGAAGCTGCATGGGGTGGTTTGTGTTATCCTGCTGAACCTGGTGGGAGTTGCAGACCCTGTTTCTGGGGGGTGGATGAGGCTGCAGGGTGCAGCTCTGTGGCCATTTGGGTACCCCTTGGGCTGTTCTTGCTTTTCGTGGCAGGGGGAGGTTTTCCTTGCTGAGTCTTGATGAGAGGCACAACGGGAAATGTGTTTGGTGATCAGGTGGCTGGGTTGAGTGCGCTGCTTCTGTTTCCAGCACAGACCTTGGGTTTGGCCTGACTTCTGGTTTTCTGTGGGTTAGGTCTGTTCCATCCAGTGCCTTTTGGGGGGTTGGTGGTGGGAAGGGGTGCAGGGACAACTTTGCTGTGGAAGCTTGGCTCAGTCACTGCTGCCTTTCCAGCAGCTGTTTTCATTTCTGGTGGAGATAAGATAGCTTGGGGGGGGGGGAAAAAACTTTCTAGAAATTCACTTAGTTCCAAAACATGACCCTGGTACCCTGGAGGAGGGAGGGATGTTCCAGAGTGAGACTGGTGGTGCTGCAGCATCTCTTAACCCCCAAGAAAGGCTTATTCCCATCAGTTTACTCCTCCCTGCTGCTTAATTTTTTACAGTATTTACACATTTAAACCCCTGCAGGGAGCAGCTCCCACCCTCTGAATAGCCCCAAGTCAGTGAAACGTTGTCAGACTGTCTCTTAACCATTTTTTTTTTTCATGGTTTACATGGTGCCACTGCAGATAAGTGGCAGGTGGTGGCCTGTGGAAGACCTGCCTGTACAAAGAAGGCATTTCAGCAGAGAAAAATATCTCAGGCATCTTTAAAAATCCATCTTCTCTACCCTGATCAAGGTTTGGGGCTGTCGCAGCATCTCTTTTTCTTTTGGATGAAGAGTGATGAGGCTTCTGATAGGGCCCTGCAAGGGAAGGAGCTGCCTGAGAAGCTGTCAGTAAGAGTTAATGCTTTGTAAATTATTTAAATGTTTCAGGAAAAGTCTGCTGAAGAGCCTCAACTGGCCCGATCTTGGGCCTTTGCCAGCTTGTGGGATCTCTGGGGGTATTTGCTGTCTCTCCCCTCCATGTAGTGCTTAAGCAAGAAATCCTTGCGAGTCTTAAATCACTGTTTTAGAGGGTCCAACAAAACAAAACCTCACCCTTTAACCTGTAAATAAAAGAAGAAAAAAAAGGGGGAGAATAACCAAAATAGTCCAACAGCCAAATCCCAAAGTGTTGTTGGTGCCTTGCTGCTGAAATCGTCCTGCTCACCTGTGAAATGCTGGCCAGGAAATCCAGTGGATGAGGAGTGGATATCCAGTTGGGAAAGCAGCTGCATGGCTCTGGATGTGCAGGGTGGCTTCCTCTTGCAGCTCACCTCTGGGAGGCAGCCTCGGATATTAATTGTTTGGGTGGGCTAAATTGTGATGAGTCAATCTGGAGAGCGTGGTGCTCCTGCTAAATCCAAACAGCTTTCTTTTTTTTCTTTTACTTTTTTATTTTTTTTATTTTTTGGGGGGGTTGAGGGGAGGTCTCTGGGAGCTGTCACTGCCGCTCCCGTGACTCTTTATTGGCTGTTTTTATTGCAATGGGTGAGCTGGAGGAAGCTGAGGAGGGGAATTGTTCAGTGCAGTGAGGAAAAAGGCTTTGAAAACAGCCACGTCTGATCCCTGAGCCTGTGTGTGGGTGTGTGTTTGCCTGGCAGGGAGCAGGCAGGAGGATGCTTCCTGCTTTATCCCTTCAATATGATGCTTTATTTTCCCAGCCAGCCACTGTGAAAATTAGTTCTGGGGTTTCGTTTATCTGGGCATAACTTAAAACCTCCCCACACCATTTCCATCCTCAGAAGAAGATCCGGCTCCTTCCATACAATCCGTGATTTGAGCCCTGAGTGCCTGCTGAGCCTCAAAGCCACGGAGTTGTGTTTTCTGCCTGGACCACAACTGGGATGTCATCCCACTCTGACGTAGGACAGAGCCATGGAGCAAAACTTTATATCCAAGTGACTTGGGATAGCCCTTGGAAATGTCAGAGGACTGGTTTGTGTTCTCCAGAAATCCCAGAAATGGGACATTTCCGAGGGGTGTGATGGTTAGTTTGGATAATCCAGACCTCTGAGTCCTAAAAACAGGGATGTGGGGGAAGGAAACCCTTCTGGGAAGCAAAGAAGTGGTGAAAATCCTTTGGGGGTTCTTCTGGTAGGGGGATAGGGGAATAAGCAACACATCAATGCAATCCTGTGGCAAGAGGAGCGTGTTAAACCTAAGGGGAGTTTTAAAGAATTATTCAACAGGGACATTCTCTCTGTAAGGTTTGCTATAGGACGTGTTTATACATCAGGAGGGCAAAGCCTGGGTCCCTGCAGGTCTGAGTCTCTGAGCTGGAGCAATAATTTGCCATCAAATTGAGCTGCTTAAAAGCACCTTCCCTCTCAGTGTCTGCTCTGAGCAGTACTTCATCTTCCAAAAGTTTTCTGTGGTGAAGAGCTTCGGAGTAGATTTAGATCTTTCTGGGTCATGGCCATCTCCTAAACTGTTCCCAGGACCTCCTGAGTTGATTTCTTGCGGGCATTTGCATGCAGACGATGTTTTAATCAACCCACTTAAGTAAAAGTCTGCAGTAAATATCCCCGTTTCATTGCCCAGCGATGCCAGCCCCTGCTGGTGCACCCTTCTGCTGCCTGTGTTACATCTCCAGGTGTGCTGTGCTTTTTTTTTTCCCCTTCAGGGGCTGTGTTTTTCCTGCCAGCCTCATGAGGAGGAGGAGGATGATGAGCTGAGGAAGGTGAGGGGCAGCAGATGCAGGCAGAAGGAAGCTGTCCTGCACTGTGGGGCATTTCCCACTCTTTGCTCTCCTCCTGGTGCTGCAGGGAGCTGCTTTGGGAAGATGTTTTGATGTCTGTGATGGGTGGAACTGGAGGGGGGACAGGATCACAGCTGGTGCCTGTGGAGCTGGGTCTGTCCTTGCAGAGAGAGCACTTCCCTGCAGCCCTGGCACTGAGCTGGAGAAAGGATGAGCTGGGCAGGGATAGGGCTCTGCTGTGCCTTGGGAAGGGAGGGATTATCCCCCTCAGGCTCTGCTGGGCATGGATGTGTGTCTGCAGTGACTGTCTGCAAAGCTGTGCCCAAAAAGAGTCCTTCAGTTGATCTTGACTCAGCTCTTCAAGAGAAGAAAAACTCCCTGGGACTCCCAGTGCGGGTATCCCCCATTTAGTGACTTACAAAAGGTCTGTTTGCCCCTCTGGAATTTTGCCTTTGATGTTTTCCTTTGCCTTCATCGATGCTTTTTGGGGAAAGGTCATTGTTTGGGCTTGCCACAGGCAGCATCAGACACCATTTACCAGGCACTTTTCCTGCCCAGGTATTAGCAAACATCCCTTACTGACCTTACACTTCCTTGAATTACAGTGATCAGTTTGGAAACCCTGACTTCTGTGATTATTTTTTTCTTTTTTTTTTTTGTGTTTTTGGTCACACCTCTCTAGGCATGGAGAAAAACAACTCAGATCTCCAGCTTTTGTCCTGTCTGTCAATTGTGATTGCCCAGACCGGCAGCACAGGGCCATATTCCAATCTCTGTGCCAGCAGGAGCTTTGCATTCACCAGGCTTTTCCAGCTGAATTAGGTGGAGCTGTGGGAAGGAATCAGCTGCTGAAGGTGTAGATAGAAATGAGAAGTGGCAACTCGAGGCAGAACAGCTTTTTGCTTGCTGCTGTCCATTAATTCTTGCCGACTTGCGTGGTTTTAAATGATTTGCAGGGAATGTCTCCACCAAGAGCCTGTGCTGCTTGGTTCTTCTTGAAAACTCCCAGGATCTCTTGTTTTGAAGAGCCCAAGAGAGCCTCTGTTGGAGAAAAACTGTGATATTGACATATTTGGAGCTGATCATCTCGCCTGTGATCAGATTTGCTGCTTGTCAAGCTGCTGTCCTGTTCTTCTGTGATGCAGTTCTGTTATCAAAGGAGTTTGAGGCTTCCTCGTCCTCCTCCAGTTGAGCTCTTGCCGCACACTGAGGTTTTTTTAAACTCCGTTTCAGTCAATGCTCCACATAATTAAAAAATTCCTCCTCTCCTGCAGGTTTCCCCTGAGGTGTTATTTCCTGTGTGTGTGAGTTTTCTCTTGAGTCTGGGTTTCTGCTGACTTTGGGTGGAGAAGGAGAGCAGCACCGTTTGGTTACTGGGTGTTTGAAGCACATAAATTGTGGCTCTCCCCTTGCTCCAAACTGCAGGAACCTGAATGCAGCTTCCAGGTCCCTTGTGCAGGAATCCCTGGTCCTGGGATGTTAATTCATGCTGGGGTGGAGAGAGCAAGGAATAAGAATTTAGTAAGAGTTTAATATTGAACACTGGCACTGGGGAGCTTTGGATGGGGGAAGCTGCATCATCTTCCACCAGGTTAAAGCCTTGGATGAGACCATGAATTTGTTCAAGCTGGAATTGTCCCTGGATCAGTTTGAGAGGGTGCAATTTAACTGTAACTTTTCCTCATTTTGCATTCAGTGGACTCATCTGGAAGTGGCCGAAACCTTGCTGCAAAGCTCAAGTCCCACATGGCTTCTGGGAAGTGGATTTCTTTCCAGTTATCCATCTCATTTCTGCCCAGTTATCTGACTGGGCAGTTCATTGTGATGCAATAATTGCTAATTCTTCCTGGGAGGAAATGGGCAAAGTCTAAAGGCTTTTTGCAGCACAAACAAGTGATTTTTGTGGTAACTTCTCACTCGCAGTCTGACGTGTTTTGCTTTATCAGCTTTGAGGCAGGACGTTGCGTGTGCTGATGAGTCTGAGAAACGTCCTCAGGGCTCCAGCAAAAAAAAAATGGTGGAAATTGAGGTCGTTGAAGAAGCTGTGGGTGCCCCATCCCTTGGAAATGTCCAAGGCCAGGTTGGATGGGGTTGGAAGAACCTGGTCTGGTGGAAGGTGTTGGAATATGGGGTTGGAACTAGATGGTCTTTAAGGACCCTTCTGGCCCAAACCATTCTGTGAAATTGGGATATTGGAGCACACCCTGAGTAAAAGATGGTGAAGGTACACGATGTTCTCTGATCAGAACTTTTGGGGTAACTAAATTTTCCAGATGCATGAGCTGCCCACGTTCAGAGAAAACCCAAGAGCTGCCAATATTAGGGGACCTGTAAATAAAAAAAGTTCTTCCCCAGTACCTCTTTAAAAACTGGTGCTGTCTCAAAATAAACTCCAATTAACTCTCAAGGCACTACACTTGTTAGGGGTTTACCAGAGAGACATCATAAAAGCCAAAGGCTGTGGCAGTACTTGTAGGAAGCGTTTGCAGAGCTGTGTTTCACTTCAATATAAGGCTTGTGCTGCAGAGGGCTGTTTACTTGGAAGATGCCAGCACCAGAGCATTGTAATTGAGTTACCCAAGTATCCCGAGAATGTGTTTTTATTCATAATCCTCCGGTATTGCAAGGCTCAAGAGAACTTACTGCTAACTTTAAAACAAGAGAGTCAGAACGGGTTATTAGATCGGAGACACGGTGCCCACAGGAATTTAATAATGGAGGATGGCATGGCAGGGGTTTGTTGTTAAATGTAAATGTAAAAATGGTAAGAATGTAAGAAATCAGGAAATATACCCACTCCCAGTCCTAAAACCAAGCACCTTAAACAACAGCAGCAACCCTGTCTCTGCTACCAGTTGAAAAATAAATGCCATCTTTGGGTCTGGTGGAAGACACTCTGCCCATGGCAGTGTGTTGGAGTGAATGGTCTTTTAGCTCCCAGCTCAAACCATTCTGTGATTCTCTGATACTCCTCTGCCTTGGTGGCTCTTGGGGTCACTGTTGTTGCCTCAGCTCAAAGGGCAGTGGCTTACTCGTGAAATCTTCAGCTGTATCCTTGAGTCTAGAAGAAGCAGCTTTGTTTTCTCTTTTGCAGCACTTCAGCTCCTCACCTCTGAATTCAGAGCTCAGAAAGCTCAGAAATTTTCCTTTTGAGAAAGGAGAGAAGTGGTAACACCGTGTGCCTCTCCAGTTTAGTCTCACCTAACAGGCATCCCTGCAGGGAATAAGGTTGGGGTGGCAGTAGGAAGTTATTTTCTGGAGTAGATTAACGTTGAGAAAAGAAGAGCATGGCTTAAATCGTCAAAAGTGAGCTGCACCACGTGCTTTTGGGCAGACAGTGGAAGGTGGCACTTTGTTCTGCCTTTGGATAGGGAGAGCAGTTGGAGAGTCTTGTTGCCCTTGGAGGTGATGGGTGAGAAAGAGTCTGAAGAGAGGCAGGACCTCTCTTAGAGGTACCAGAGGCACAGGAGTGAGTTGTTGTGCTGAGCATCTTTGCTCCTTGGGGTGGTGCTTTCCATCTTTGTCTCTAGAAAAATTTGCTGAAATTTCTTTGCTTGGATTTTTTTTCTTTAATCATTGGAGCCTTTGAAAGAAACCCTGGGTGAAAGAACGGGATTGTTGGATGTGAGGGTGTGGAGAGGGGGAACCCCTGAAAAACAGCACATTGCAGGCAGGAGGAAGATTTATCCTTCATGGAAACACTTCTGCAACTTCAGGCAAACGCTGGAGCATTATCCTGTTGATACCTAATGAACTTGGAGACTTGTACTCCTGCCCAGGCTTCCCTGAGCCCAGCAATCGCATCGATCACCGCGGCGTTTCGTAACTGGCCCGTGGTTGAACTCTTTTTTTAATTTCAGGAGTGGAGGTGAGGTGGGGAGAGAAAATGCAAGGTTGGTGTGTGCGTTAGGCAGTGGCTGCTGGAGCAGAGCAGAGCTCAGCCTTGCTGTCAGCCCTGCACAACCCGAGCCCGTGGCAGCAGCACCCGGCCAAGGAGCCGAGACCTTGGATGCGAAATGCCGTAAGCGCCGGGAGAGGGGAGCAGGTGGAGCCCGCTGATGTGTTTGTCTTGCTGGCTGCTCCTGAGCCTGCACTTGAGCACCAGCCAGCTGGGCTTGTCCTTAGGTAGCGTCCCTCAGCGTGAGGAATGCTTTCTCCTGATGGGGGAATATGGGGAGAAAGGGACTGGGGCGTAAGGACGAAAGAGATTAATTGGGAGATCTCAATCTCCCTGAGATCTGTCTGGTTTGTTCTGCTCAGTCCAAAACTCGGGGTTGTCCAGCCTGGAGTTCTCCTCTGTTAGAGGACACGTTCATTTCAAGATGTTTCCTCCTAATTTATCCAAAGCTGGGACAGAAGGTTCTAGGGTGAACTTACTGTGACATTTTAGTACTTAAAAGGGGCCTTTATGAAAAGTGGGGACAGACTTTTTAGAAAAGCGTGTTGGGATAAGACAAGGGGTGATGGTTTTAAACGAAAAGAGGTTTAGATTAGACATAAGGAATAACTTTTTTGCAGTGGTGGTGCTGAAATCCTGGGCTGGGTTGCTCAGAGATTTGGTGGACGCCCCATCCCAGGAAATGTTCAAGATCAGGCTGGATGGTGTGCTGAGCAGCCTGATCTAGTTCCAGATATCCTTTCCCATGGCAGGGAAGGTGAAGTAGACCTTTAGAAATCCCTTCCAACCCAAATTATTGTATGAAAAAAATCAGGTGAATGTTGAATTCTGTAGCGCATCAAAGGTGCAGATGCTGTAGCCCCCAATTTACCCTTCCCACCTCCACTCGTGCTAATCCCTGACCTTTCCAGCTGCTCCCATGGCTCCCTGCCTGTGTCTGGGCTTGTATAAACACCCATCACCTTTTACCTCCTGGGCACGCCACACACAGGTTCCTGATGTTAATGTGCCCTTCCGTGGGGGATGTAACAGCTCTTCCAAAGGCGCCAACAAGGCTGTTTGGAAGTCTGAATTGGGTTGGTGCTGTGGGACAGCATTATGTTGGGAGAAGACAAATTGCCAGGGCTGGGCTTTTGCCAGGACGTAGTAGGGTGAACGCCTGACTTTTTTTTTTCTTTTTTTTTTTTTTTTTTTTCACCCAAACGTGCCATTGCATCTTTAATTACAAGGTTAAGACCTCTGTTTTATGACTCATCTGAAAAAACCAGCACCTCCACCATAATTACCCGAGCATGTTGCCGGGGGGACTGTGGCTCATTAGTGACTCAGAGGAACCAGTGGCACCTAATGAAATGGCACTGCCTGCTGTAACACCCCGGCCTTGCCCTTTTCATGCCTGGCCCAAGCAGGGACCAAACCAGCCTCCCATGGAGGTGTGATGCCAACCTGGGTGATGCTGCAGTTGGAAGGAGTTTCTGAGGAAGAAACCAACCAATTCCTGATCATTAGACAGCATCAACCTGCAGAAGCGGCTCTGTTCAGTTGAAGGGGAAGCAGAGTGTCTCATTTTGCCCAGTGAAGGATGAACATGTTGCTTCAGGCTCCCTCAGAAGCCATAACAGGAGTGAGAAATAGATAAACCATCCTGGCGGGAATGTGGGCTCCTTGGGTTATCCGCCCCGCCGAGGCGTATTTTGTTTGTTTCCCTGAAATGCGTAAATGCAATCATTGCACAATAAGAGCCTCCTTAAAAACTTTCCTTTGATCATTAGCATGCTAATCAGTCTGGATGGATCTTCTCCTTCCCTTCCAGGTGGAGGGAAACAATTGACTCGTGTAATGGGTGCCCCTTGGCCACAGTTCGGTGCCGTTTGTTCCTCCAGCCCATTGTTCTGGGATGAACTTTGGAACATTGTGTTTCTCCCTTGGACCAGACACTCGGATTGCCCTCTGGTTTATGCGCTGCCTCTTTTTTTTTTTTTATCATGGCCATCAGGGTATCCCTTCAGGAACCTGTCGGCACTGGAAGGTCTGAGTGGTGACAAGTGACAGGGCTGCGAGGTGCTGCCGTCAGTGACTTTGCATCCGTCATGTGCACAAAGGCTCCCGGGGGACCAGCAGGAATTGTGAGGCCCGAAAACGTGGCACACTGTACGAGGGAATAAAGAGCCCTGCAACCTGGGAGCCAAAAGTTATGGGGCAGAGAAAGGGTCTTTGGGAAACAGTGTCATACCTCAAAGGAAAAGCAGGAAGCCTAATCTGTAGAACAATAAGGCAGGCGAAACCTCTTTCCTTGTTGGCCCAAATTCATCCCAGGCTTGCGTAGGTAATGTTTGATTAGCCTAATGAAGTGGGGAAAGACAGAGCAAACCTATTCCTCTTTCTGATTGCGTTTTGGCTGGGAAGAAGTGTGTGAAGAGGCAGCATCAAGCCCCAGGTTTCCAAGGAGCTGCTTGGGTGACTCTTGCTCGGGGCGTGAAACCAAGAGCTCCGTAATTCAGTGTAAAATGGGCCGTGCACCTGTCCAGGGGAGCTGCTGCCTGTGCCCACGCAGGCTGAGCTGTCACCTTTCGTCAGCGTTGAGAAGAGGCAGGCTGGCTTTGGGCAGCAGGCTTTGATCACACCTGAGAGCAGGTGCTCCTGTGCTCTCTTATCACGCCAAGAAATGTTCAACAGCCGCTTTGGCAGCTGTGAATTGCAGAACTGACTCAGTACTGACCCTGCTCCCTGATAAATGAGGGGGATACATCCCTGCTGCTGCTGTGCTCGTGGATTCGCTCTTGCTCAGCGTCATTTCCCATTTGTGGCTTCCCCACCAGACCCTGCTGGTGCAGATGGTGCTGGCTGCAGGACCCCAGCTCAGGAAGTGGGCCAAGGAAGGCTGGAGGGTTCTGGGGCTTATCTTCAAGTGCCAAGCGCTGTTTGGGGGATATCCTAATGATTAGGAGCGGCAGGAATGGGAAGTGAATTCCCATTTTCATCCAAATGGGGTAGTTTTTTCTAAATCAGACTGGTTCTTTTATCTGAGCACAAGGTACAACCTGAGCTTCGTTATGGCTTGTATTTTTATAAAAAACCTTTCAGATGTTTAGTTTGTATTATTGCTGACATACTTGTTCGGGTTTGGTAAATCCCTGAGATGGGCAGACTCATCCTGATCTTTAGCCTTGCTGTTATGTGGTCCCAGCCCAGGATGTCTGAGAGTTTTTTTCAAGTACTGCCTGTGGCTGTAAAGGAAAGTTCTGGTAAATACTATAACATCAATAAGCAAAAAGTTACATTTACCACATTCAGGAAAATCTGATTCCTGCGGTATTTTGGGACTGGCTTTGTGCTGGAAAGTGAAGACATTCAGCATCTTGACGATTCTCATGTTTCATTTTTTTTTCTGTCTTCTGCAGAGTCTCCACCAGCAGCGATGTCAAGAAATGGATACTTCTTCGAAGAGAGTGGCAAGTATTATTTGACTATTTTTGCACACCCACCAAATTAGAGGGAGAGCTGGACTGCCAGGGGTAGCTGCAAACCTGGCATGGGTGACACAGGATCCACTTAGCTGAAGTGTGATGTGAAAACAGTGTGGTGTGGTGGTTATGTAATCCTATACTTGGGAGCAGGCTCCGTGTTTTTAAATCCTGTAGATATTTGAGATAGTCAGGCAGTAAATAATCAACTCCACATTGTCATCAGTGACTGTTCTGGGTGGCTCCTTGTTTTTCAAGTTCTTTCGTGATGTTTTCCTGCCGTACAGCCTGGCAGGTGTATTTGCTTGTCTTTTTCTGGAGTGGGGATCAGGCGTGGGTGTTGGATCCCTTTGGAGACATCCTGCCAAAGAGCATCAGGCAAATGTTGGATGGCTCTTGCAGACACATCTTTTACTGCAAAGATTTTTTATTTTTTTCCTTTGAAGCGAGATTAGATGGTGTTATTTGAAAACTTGGATCATCTGCCTCAAAGATGACTGAGATCTTGGGAGATATTGTACTGATAAAGGAACAGTTGAAGTGCATTGAAGTCCCATCTTCTCCGCTGATTTTGGAGAAATAGAATCATGGAATAATTTTGTTTGGACGAGACCTTAAAGATAATCTTACTCCAACTCCCTGCCCTGTCTTTTTCCCAAAAGCAGCATGTGTGTAGGGTACTAGGGAGAGATCTTCTGGAGAGTTCCAGCCTCTTCAATAAGTAGTCCCTGAGGGCTTGGGGCCTCCTGCCCTTGGAAGTGCTGGAAATATTCAGGACTTCCAAATGGTGAGAGGAAAGGACTAAAATTCTCTGGTTATTTAGGCCCTTAGAAGCTTGTAGCTGTCACAAGGCTCATCTTTCTTGTTCCGGGGGGCCAAGCCTTAGGCTGACATCTGGAAGGGGAAGCTGAATGTCTGCCAGATGTCAGCTGATCCGGCATCGCTGGTGACAGCATTTCCTTTGGCACTGGCTCCCCCCTTCTCGTACAAAGAACAAATATTGGGGAGTCAACGGACGAAACTGGAAGCCAGTCCTCTCATCTCTAGGCAGAGGTGTTCTCTGGAGGCTGGGTTGAGTTTGCAGAGGGGCAGAAAATGATGCCTGACCTCAGGGAGGTTTTCTGAGGGCACATGAGGTCTGGGTAGTCCTGCTCCTTCCCTCTTTCCCACCTTGCCTGTGGGTGCTTGGGATGTGGCTGGTGCTTTTCTGAGGGCTGGGAATGTGAGAGGGTGACCCAGGTTGGGACCTGGGGAGGTGACTGAGCCCCCAGGATCCTGCCTGAGAGCAGTGTAAGGGCTTGGGGAGAAACGCTGCTGGTTTTGGAGGCAGGACAGGCCCCTACTTCTTCCCAAATCCTTCTGCCACAGGGAACACAAGCCCAGCTGTCTGTCCTAGCATTTTATGTGGCTCTGCATGTCCCTTTCCAGGACTCAGTCTTCCCTTCCTCAAACTATCCCCACAAACAACAACAAAACAACCCCTCCAAAATTCAGATCTCTCAACGTTTTTTTTTTGTAGTTGTGGCGTCCTCTGTGCGAATCTCTGAGAGAGGCTTCTTCTCTTGTCGACTTGGTGCCATGGCAATGGGCATTTCTGCCCTATCTTTGTGTTATTACTCATCTTCCTCCTTTGTCTTAAGGAGACAGCACCTTGGAGCTGCCTCTGAGGGCTTCGAGAAGCTTTGTGGTGCTTTCCTGTTGTGCTTCAGTGTGGTTTGGGGAAGGAGGGGATGTTGCTGGCGAGTTCCTCCTCGGCCCTGAACGTCATGTTACTTGCGACTGGAAATACAGTGGATTTCTTGGTCGTTTCACTCTCAGAGCTGCTGTCACTCTTGCTCCTCATTACAAAGTGACCTTTTGGGAGAGTTCAGCCGCTGTGGAGCGATGAGTCACCTCGTGCTGGTTGATTGAACCGAGGCCTTGGAGCATATGGAGGGTGGCGGTGCGAGCGCTCCCGCCCCGCTGCGCTGCTTTGGTGATCTCCCTGCAGGAGTTCCGTGCTCTCAGATTCTCAAGGCCTTCACCCCAAAACGTCATCGGGGCTGGAGGATCTGCCAGATAAAGGTGTTACCTTTTCGCAGCGTTTCAAAACAGCTTGTTTTGAAAGGGAGCTGCGAGATCACCGAGCTGCCTCTTGGCGCCTCTTGTGGGGAGCTGCCAGGCAAGAGGTGCTCTTGCCCCACCTCTGAAACAACAAAAAAAATCCCCAGTCCCCTAATGCTGTGTTGGGAGAGGGCAAAGAAAAAAAAAGAAACCTCTTTAATTCTGTTTTTTTGGACATTTTCCTCCCTTTTCTCTGCAGAGCAACATCCTTTGATACTCTTGCTCTGCGCAGAGTGGAGCCTTTTTCCTTATCTCCTCCTGGGATCTTGCGTATACATATGGTTTTCTGTATTCTTAGTAATTAGGATGTTTTTGTTTCTGAGCATATCTGAGGCTCTGTTCGGAGCCTGGGTCTGTCTTTTGCCAGCTAACTTTTCTTTACCCTTCTTGTGTTCTCAGCAATGTTAAAATTTAAAAGCTGAAACCTCATTTTCAGTTGAAAGGACTGTAGCGAGGGTGATCTTGGCTGCAGCTCCGAAGCGGAGCTCTGGAAGAGCCTCCTGGATGTTTACATCCATAAAAACTTCAAGTGTTTAGTAATTTGTAGCTCTCTTAATTACTGAGGAGCTGGGGGAAGCCCTGGAAGGAGTTTCTGGTGAATTAATATGTGACTATTTGGGAAATTCAGAGATTGTTACGGTCCCAACCATCTCCCATCCTAACCAGCTAAAAAATCTGGAAAGTTTATCAAGGAGACCATGTCTTCAGCTTTGAGTTCAAGGTTTCCCTTATTTCTGGAAGAACTTGAAAGCCACTTTTGTGGCTTTTAGTGCCTTGCATGACGTAAATACTTAGGGTGTAGCTGGGAAAAAAATCTGGGTGAGTAGTTTGTTCTATACTAAGAGGGGAAAAAAAGGAAATAAATTTGTGCCTGCCCAGTTGGACATTTCTGATTGAGGGTGGTGGCAGCAGATTTGATGGCATCTGATGGCCATGGTCTGTTTTCAGCCCATGTGTACTGTCAGTTTTAACAGTTGTCCTCTGCCACCTGGCTGATGAAAATCCATGGTTTTACTCATTTTTTTCAGTCTCTGGAAGAAGCCTCTTGCACAAACAAACCTGGCAGGGCCTGGTGGTAATTGGTGTCCCCCTCCCTCCGTGTTAAAGTCACTTAAATCTCCTGTGAGGTTGTTTTTGACAAATGAGTTTTCTCTCTGGCGAATTTAGGTGAGTAATGAGATGATTGTGTAGCCCCAATCCAAACCTGGGGATAATTGGAGTCCTGATGAAATGCAGCTCAGCAATCAGGGCTCAGAATTAACTCATCAAGCCCCTCATTGTCTCTTGTGAGCATCCTGCACCCTCCTCGTGGAGGTAGATGAGCTCTAAAGGCCCTGGAATTACCTGCAAGTGATTAAATTCTGCCGAAATTGCGATGAGGTTTTTAACTGAGCCAGGAGCTTTCCCTGATAAGACGCAAACCCCGAAGTTTTCTGGTTCCTCTTGCAAAATCCAGGGGAAGGAATCCCAGTGCAGTGCTGGGGAGATCTGAATTGCTGCATTGTTTTAAAGCTGGCTCAACAGATCCAGCAGCATAAATTTATTTATTTTTTTTTCTGGTCTTCCAGAGCAAATCCCTCACTGCTTCATCTCCTCTGACTTATTAATTGGTTTTGCTGGCACAATAAATCACAGTTGTGTTGAAGGGCCCCAAGGCCCCAGTCTGGCTTGGGATGTTTGGATATATTTTATCTGCTTGTTTTTGTTTTTCAGTTTGCAGTTCAGCTTGGTATGTGTGCTGGGGGGGTGCTGGTTCTTTCTTTTTTTTTTTTTTT
>VXBN01014615.1:25914-79563 GCA_013397395.1 Sinosuthora webbiana | reverse complement strand
CCTCCCCATTGCAACATCAAAGTGATCCAGGTCGCCAAAATGCAACTTTTTCACTGTTTGGCAAAAAAACTCATCAGAGTCCAGGTGTTGGAGTCATCTGGGCTATCAGTTCCTCTACAGAGATGGTTTTACTGGAGTTTCTTCCAGGCTGGATTCTGTACACATCAAATCAGTCTGTGGCTGCACAGGGCACAGCTGATCCTCCTGGAGGGGTGGCTGAGGGTGGCTGAGATGAACCCCTTAAGCTCTTCCAAGAAAAATACCCTGAACTTCTGAAAAAAATACCCAATTCCCAGAGTCAAGGTGTGTCTGGGAGTGAATTGTTCCCTGTTCAGAAATTCCCTTCCACTCTTGGGAAGCTTTGGGAGGTTTGTTTTTCATACTCAGCCTTTGATTTCCTGGAACAAAGGTGGAGCTGAACCTTCGCATGGATTGTCCACAGCGAGAGAAGCTGGAAAGGAGGGAGAAACAAAAGTAGGGCTCTCCAGGTGATGCCTGAGGCCCCAAATACCTCATTTCTTACCCCTGGGGAGCTGGTGCACCAGGATCCTGCTCAATCCTCTGCTCCTCTGAAAACACAGAGGAAAACCGAGCGTGGGAATGGAATCTTTGCATCCTCATCTTATTTTCTTGTGTTCTCCAAGCCGGGTGAAATGTTTGAGTCAAAATGTGCTCCCTTGGCTGAATGTGGTGCCCAGACTCTCTCCTGCTGGAGACTTTTTTGGGTCAGCTGCTGTGAGGTTGCTGCCCACCTTAATGTAGGGCTAAAAGATCCAAAATTCCCATTTAGGGAGGGAATGAGTTGGAGCCCTGGGATGCAGGTGCTGGCAGGCAGTGAAGGTGGAATTGCAGATGCAGTGACAACTCTTCATCATCCTGTTGAGCTGTTCCTCTCTGTGTGATGTGTGTGCAGCTCTCCAGGAGCATAATTGGATGCTCTCCACTCTAATTCTGTTTTAAAAAGATCACTGTGTGGGATTAAGCTTCGAGCCAACAAAACACAGCACAGACCCATAAAACTCCCAACAACTGACCATTGACATAAGTTATTGGGCTTTGTGCACAGGTGTGTGTAAAACAGGATGGCTTGAAGAAATCTGGGGTTTAAGGTATGGCCTGTCTTGTTTTTAATTAATCCTGGCTGCCTTTGCAAGGAATACTGAGCCCAAAGCAGTGCAGATGCCTGAGCACCAAACTGCTGCTCAGTAGTGACATTTGGGTAATTTCTCCTGGGTGTTTCAGTGCTTCCTTGCATTAACTGATGAAAGGGGTTTTTTTTAATTCTCTTCTGCTTTTCATCCTTGTAACTTGGATTTTGGTGGTAGCATTTGTTTTCAGCAAACGTTCGTTGCTCTAACAGGAAGGTGGGTGTTTATCTGAAGCTGGAGGCTTTTGGACCTGGGATCTGCGTTTTTGGGGGAAGATCAGGGTGGTTTTTAGGCTGAGGCTTTTTCTGAAGTCACAATAAACGTTTGCAAGTAAAATCACAGAATTGTTTGGGTGGGAAGTGACCTTTAAAGGTCATCTAGTCCAACCCCCCTGCAGTAAAGCAGGAATGTTTTCCACTACACCAGTTTGCTCCAAGCCCCATCCAGCCTGGCCTTGAACACTTCCAGGGATCCAGGGGCAGCCACAGCTTCTCTGGGCTCAGAGAAGCCCAGGGCTTCTGAGCCTGGACCTCACCACCCTCATTGTAAAACAATTTCTTTTTCAGGTCTAATCTAAACGTCCTCTCTGTCAATGGGAAGCCATTCCCCCTTGTCCTGGCACTCCAGGCTTTTCGTCCAGGAAAGCTTTATCTGCAGCACACCTGGAATTAAATCCCTGCAGATAAACACAGCGATTTTGGTTTAGGCTGGGCCTTAAATTTAATGGACAGGTGATGCAAGCGAGTCTTTGGGATATGTGGGGACACATCCTTGCCATCAGTCACAGCGTTCTTTTCTCCTTGGCAGCTCCCTTCAGTCAGCCAGGCACATATTTTCATCATTTGGATCTTGAGGGTTTTTTTTTCAGTTTTAGGTTTTAAAACAACCATTTGGATCTTGTTCTTGTAGTTTGGGGTTTTAAAACGGTTCTTCGGATGTCGTTTTTGCAGTTTGAGGTTCTGCAGCAATTCGCCTTCTCCTTACCCATATTGCAGGAGGGGCTTGCACAGTATTTTCTTAAATTTAGGCAAAATTTATCAAGGATTTGTGTAGCTGTAGCTGCCTAACTTTCCCCACTTGCAGCTGATGCTCAGAGTGGCGATTTTAGAGGTGCCTCCAGCAGTTCTGGGGAGAACAAGGCAAACTCCTGCCGGCAGCGCGAAGCCAATTGGAAAGCAGGATGTGGCTCTGCCGGGGTGTGGGGGGGAAGCGGCGGAACACGAATTACGCTCCAGGAGAAATTAAAGGCTGTTCCACCCTGCGGACAATTGATCATTCCTAGATACAGAGAATCAACAGTTTCCTGTATCCCGCTCCAGAGGCGCACACGTGCACGCCCGCCGCCGCTGCTCCCGGCAAAACACGGCATCCAAGTCCTGGCCCAGCCGCTGCCCAGATGACTTTTTTTTTTTGCTTCAAGGGGACGAGGAGAAAAGCTGGATGCTGGCGCCAAGGATATTCCAGGGAGAGTAGCGTCCAGAGACAAGTGGTCTGGGCTTGAATGGGTATCACTCTGCACACAATAGTCACATTTCCTCACATTAATACCAAGGTCCTTTTTATGTCTCGAGGCACAATGCTGACCCACGCGTTCCATCTGATAACTCCTGTTTTAGCAGTTTGATGTCAGAGTGGGATGTTGGGCTCCCGAGGCTTCCTACCCTCTAATGGAAAGTGGATATACCGATTGTGTGCCGGGGAGGGGACGGCCTCCCTCCGAATTTCCTGACGAGGGTGTTTTCAAAGCGCTGCTTAGGAAGCCGAGGGAGGTGTGGGGGGAGCACGGGTGGTTCTGCACGGAGGCAGCGGGGCCTCCCTTCTCCCTGCTTCACCTTGATCCTTTGGAGCGGCTTCCCGAGGGATTTAGAGGGCGTGAAAAAAGTGCACATTTTCCCCCTGCCCCAAATCGATTGACAGAACCTACCACAAGTGGGTTTTTTCATGAAATACTTGGTTTTTATAGCACATGGGTGCGACAAGTGACGCCTTGTCCCTGGTCATGCTCTGTGCTGTCCCCTCTCTTCCCAGTTCCTCACCCAGGAGTTTGAGGGGTGGTTCTTCACCTGCCCTGATGTTTTTGCTGCTCCAGAATTCTTATTCCCACCTGCCTTTCACCTGGGGATTTGTGGGATGAACCCAGCTGACTTCAGGCTCTTTTGTCTCAGCTCAGCCCATCACCTGTTGTGGGAATGTGGGATAATGAAGGCACAGTTATTTATCTGACAATATTTAACAAAAATTACTCAAATGTTATGGTGATCAGTCCAGGCTCAGGACAACAGAGCAAAGAATCCCTCTGAGATCCTGTTTGTGCAATCCCTCACTGCCAGTGGTGTGTTGGAGGTGTCACCACTGCTCCTGGCTAACTCCTGTCATGCCATGTGGTGATGATACTTATTTTATTTAAATATTTTTAAGGCAGATTGGAAAAGCAGAACAGTTTTTTCTGCTCACCATGTGGTTCGACACAAGTGGCTGAGTCTTAGATTTGGGCACAGCCCTGATAAAAAACAAAGATAAAATAGATTTCTGTTTTAGTAATGAGCCCTCTTAAAATCTTAAATGCTTCCACTCACACCAGATCCTTGATATTTTTCAGGGAAAAAACATGGAAGTGCTCATATAGTATTCTGCTCTGATTTATTTTACTGTGCTTATATATTTACCATGAAGATGCACCAGGGAGTTTGTGTAGATCTAAAGAAATGTGCATAGCCAAAAAGCTCTTTTTCTCTAATTTCCACTCCTTTTATCCCAAAATAAAATACTATCTTAAGATGCTGCAGGCATCCAGTGATGGCTTTGCTCCAAAGGGTTTTGGATCTTCTCAGGTGTTAAGGGCAGCACTGGGGACCTGGATGAGGAAAGGGATCCTGGGTGAAAGGAGATCTCTTAAGGCAAAAGGTGAAAAGCCTTAAACTTTGGTATTTGACTTTCAGGGGTTTGTTTTCAGGCTTGCATGGCAGATGTTGTTACCTAAGCAGGGAGCGGAGGGGAAGCAAGGAGGGGATTTTGTTTCTCTGGGTTGCTCCCGGGGATATTATTAGGGCAGCTGGGATGAAACTGAGCAGATAAACTTCCAAGCATTAAATCTCCTCGTTCGTGTTGGAGTTGGACGGGGCCTGTTTGGAGAATGGTGGGAAATAAAAAGGAGAGAGGCAGGGTCCTGAGTGTGCCACGAGTTCTGACAATTCCTCGGCGTTGTCAGAACTGAGCTCCCTGGGAGCTGGTCGTGGCATTCCCAGTAACGCTCCGTGCCTGCGCGCACGCATCCCAGAAATTCGGGATGCGCGTGGCGCCTTGATGTGCCTGCCAGGGGATGTCGGGGATGCGTTGCTGACTTTTTGGCTTTTCCCCTGGGCAGGACCTGGAGCAGAGCCCAACAGATAAGCTCGGCCACCCCTGGCAGCTCTCCCTCAGCTGTGTGTGAGGACACACAATAATGCCCCTCGCTCGCTCGCTTGCCTAAAATAGGCTTTTGCTGCCTGCTCTGTCCGGCAAGGAGGGCCACAAAAATAGACAGGAAAATTTCACGTGGTCCTGACCTCCTCGTAGGGTTTCATGGTGCTTAATTGTCACCTTCAGGTGTGAAATCTCAAATTACTGAGATTTTCAAGTTATTACTCTTGGTAGTAAGACTTGGCTGAGGAGATTGATGGGGAGTTTCTTGTAGGGTGAATCCATGTCCTCCATGTAAGCCCCCATGAAGGGATCTTCTGTGGAGGTGCAAGGGCCAAGGATGTTGAATCTTTTTACCCGTGGTTGGAGGGAGGCAGGGATGGTGCTGTGGAGGAGGAGAAAATGAGTGGCAGGCTGGTGGTGGTTGGACTTGATCTTTGGATGTATCATGGGCAAACCTCCTGCAGGGTTTGATCTCGCATTGCCTGGCAGGGAATAAAAAGAATATTTAATGTGAACAAGGCAGAAGAGCACTTGAGACATCTCTGTGTATTTTTTCCCTTCCCTTTGTCATGTTCCAGTGGATTTGCTGCTATCCCTGAGTGATGTTGTAGCACTCCAGTGAGCATTTAAGACACCAGCCCAGAACTGCGATGGCCGTATCCATCCATCTCCCTGCCCGGATTAAATCCGAGCCGTGTGTTGTTGGGATGAATGATGAATGAGGCTCTGGGCTTTCCAAAGTGCCACCTCCATACCCAGAACAGCCTTTTTGAGAAGTTTGAAAGATCCTGCTCCAACAGATGTAATGAGATGTTTTTGCTTGTGTTGATAAAGCAGCACTTGGTGCTCCTCCAGCTGGGTACGTGAGAGAGCTGTCAGCAAAGATTGATACACCTTGAAAATGATAAGAGGAACCAAGAGTTGCTGCCTGATAAAAGCACAACGAGAATTTCTGTTCCATTTCCCTGTATCCGTGAGGACGGGCTGCAGCTCTCTCTTCAGCATGTGCCTGCTATTGTTCAGGACTGTGGGTGTTTTTTGTCTCTCCCAAACTATTTCTTGCAAAAGCAGATAAACCAAAACATTTTCTCCTCAATGAATATTTATGGGCTTCCAAATCTCCCCGCATACTTCTGCATGTGTAATTAGGCTGGAAGTTGGGTAAGTGAGCGTTGGAGAACTACAAATGTGAGAGCCTGGGGAAAACGCTTGATGTTTCTGGTTTATTTGGGTGCTTGCTTTTTAATAATAAATTGCACTTTTTTAGATGAAACAGCTTGTGTTTTCCAAAAGGCGTGTCAAAAGCAGGAATAATTGGGGCTGTTGCAGCAGCAGACTTGTCTGGTTAAGCGATGCTTTTAATCACATGTGCAGCATCCAAGTGAAATCTGGGAGAAGTTGGGTGATGTAACCAAAGCCTCTGAACCACCTCGTTTTGTTTAGGGGGAGATGAAGTCAATCCTTTCCCTCTTTTCTACAGCTCTGCTCCCACTTTGAGTTGGAGCCTTTGAACCCCATTGAGGGCAAGACTCACATTTCTGTTTGATCAGTGATGATTTTGTTTAAAGCAGCTTTCTGCATGCAAAAGACAGTTGCTTTTTTTCTGGAGTTCTGGAGTTTTAATGTGAGTTTGTGCCCTCAGCTTAATTTTTTGGAGAGTAGCAGGGCTTGGCTTGAAGGTGCGTGGCCAAGTCATGGGATTGCAGCAGCTCTTATAGGTTAGGATTTGGAAGTAGAGATCTGGAAAGGAAACAAAACCCTCATCTGAATAACTGTAACTCCGTGTTACATCTCTGTAGTTTTCCACAGCTTGGCCTCTGGAAAAGTTTTGGTCTTCAGTGGGTTTTTTCCATGCTGCTCCTGCTCTCGTTTGAATTAAAGCTGTTCACGTGTTTCATTTTGGTAGCAGCTCAGGCTTGGGGGGTTTTTTGGAGAACTTAAGGATGCCAGGCTGGAAGTGTTCAAGGCCAGGTTGGATGGGGCCTGGAGCAACCTGGTCAAGTGGAAGGTGACCTCGATGGTCTTTAAGGTCCCTTCCAACCCAAACCATTCAGTGAATCTCTGCACAAAAACTACCTGTGGGACAGATAATGCCACAGAGAGGCTGCCTTGACTGCCAGTAGTGGACTTTTGGCAAATACAGCTTGGTTTTGTTTTGTTTTGTAGCTGATACCCAAAAAATACTTAGTAGATACTCTAAGAGAATGTTACTGTTGGCCCTTGGAAGTTTGAAGTGGGGATTTCCTGGGTTCTCCCATCCTGTGTATTCAGTGACATTTACTGGTCCCTAAACAGCAGTTTTCTTTCCCAAGAGCTGTGTTGCTTTCTCCTCAGATTTATGGAGGCAGCGTGGTGAGTTGACAGGACGTTAATGTGCTCATCTTGGAGTCACTGCCTGCAATCCCTTGGAACTGCCTGGCTGTTATTGTTGACTCCTTAACGAGGACAAAGAGGGTTTCCAAACGAGGGTGACTCATGAAATCGTAGCCTCAATCTATCAAACAACGATGCATTGGATTAAATGATTACTTCAAGGATTAGGAGTTAGATTTTTGGGGAGGTGGAGAGGGAGGGAGGGAAGGGAAGAGTAAAAATACATCAGAGTTAACAAAAACCCGGCCAAAAAAAGCTGCAAGACACAATCCCCTAGTGATCAGATAATGCCAATCCTGCGCTTGGTTCACGCTTCCAAAATGGGAGATGTTGTAAAAACTGAACCTCTGCTTTTCTCTAGAGATCATCCCCTGCCAAGACAGTGATGCTTCACCTTCTCCTGAGCCTCCTGCTCGGCTCCTGCTGCCTGTCAGGTACCTCTGGTAGTAACACTCTTCTGATGTGTTGTTTTGTTTTGTTTTTTTTCCCTCTTTCCAGCTGAAAGTGAAGGTGCTGGCTGCGTGTTACTGCACACATCAAGGAAGGTAAGTAGAGATGCTGTGTGACCAGTTTGGTTTTTTCATCGTCCAGAAGTACAGAAAAGGATCATGAAACACACTGAGGGGCTGCTTGTCACTGGCCTAAGCAAAAGGCATTTAAATGCTTCTTCTTTTGAATTCCTCTCCCTTTCTTTAAACCTGAAAAGCCACGTGCTGCTCATGCTTCAAACAGTTTCTCTGTAATTCTGATTGTTCCACTGCTTTTTGTCCCAGACACTTCCTTGACATGTTAGTTCATCACTTTCTCTTCTGCAGCTGCCTCTACAGGGATCCAAGTGTGCACTGTAGAGATCCAGGCTCCTGAGCTCCTCTGGAGCTGGGAGCAGAGACACCCAGCAGTCACGGCTGGGATTTGGTTCCCTCTCTATTCCAGATAATCAGTCGTCCTTCATGAGGTTCAGCAGGAGTGAAATCCCTGGAAACAAACAGGCCAGGAGGAGGATTAGGAGCCCACACTTAGTTTACACTTGCTCCTGAGACTGTAACTCACTAATGATAAGGTGAAAGTGCAAAAAAAAACCTCGTGTAGGCTTTGTTATTCCAAACGTTCAGCTGTGGAAGGGCACAGAAAGTACTCAGGGAGGAATTGGGTTGGTATTTTAATAACTTCCCTGTGAGGGTGGTGAGGCCCTGGCACAGGGTGCCCAGAGAAGCTGTGGCTGCCCCTGGATCCCTGGATGTGTCCAAGGCCAGGCTGGATGGGGCTTGGAGGATCCTGGCATAATGGAAAGTGTCCCTGCCCATGGCAGGGGTGGCGCTGGGTGATCTTTGAGGTCCCTTCCAACCCAACCCATTATTTAATTCTCTGAATCTGTATTCAGTACCACCTGAAGTTTTGTCTTTAGGGTTGTGAGGCTCGTGGTGCATTAAGTTGTCTTGACTTCGTGCCTGAGGGCTGGAAGGAGTGGCTGTTGTCATGGGAACTTGTAGCATCACTGATCCTGGAAAATCACAGAATCATCCAGCTTGGAAAAACCCTCTGAGGTCACCACGTCCAACCATTCCCTCAGCACTGCCCAGGTCACCATTGACATGTCCCCAAGTGCCACATCCACATGGCTTTTAAATCCCTCCAGGGATGGGGACTCCACCACAGCCCTGAACAGCTGTACCAGTGCCTGAGATCTTGGATTTCAGGCTTTGTTGCAGGTTATAACTTGAGGTTTTAGTTTGTGTAGCCTTGTAAGCTTTGGGGGCTTTTTAGGGAATCCCAGAGAGCTCTTTAATTCTGCTTTGCTTTAGGCCTCTAAGACAGCTCAAATCCTGAAAAGATATTTCAGAAAGCTGAATTAGTAGTGGGAGGAAAATGTGTGATAGCTTTAGAAACCTTTTCCCCAAGTTAATAAAAAAAAAACCCCAAAGCAAGTAAATACCAAAGAAAGCACTACCCAAAACAAAGCCGCCACCACCACCAAAAATTCAACGTTGTTTGGTATAGAATCATGGAAAGTTAAAATAAGCGATTCCATGCTCAGGAATGAAAATGTCTTTATCCCTAATTTGTCTTGTCTAATCCCAGTGCCAAGGTTCTCAGTCATACACACTTGACTGAAAGTAACCTGAGAACTTAATCGCTTAAAAGTGCAAATTCTAAGCCCAAATGCAGGATCTGCCTCTGATAAGAAATAGTTGGAAACTGCTAACTCATAAGTGTCTCTTCTGTTTTGTTTTTCCTTTTCAGAGCTGTAGGATTCTTGCTTTTTCTGGCCTACAGTTCATGCTTGAGCATTTTAGTGTGCTGTGGAGCCACAAATACCAGAGAGCTTTAGCAGGGCTTGAGAAAAAGATACTTTTGCCAGTTTTTCCCTCTGGGGAGGATGAGTGGAAATTTTGCACTTCAGATGCAAAGGAAATTGGGACCTGACTCATGGAGGGGATGGCTCCAAGTGTCTGGGCAGGGGGAATCACCAGCAGTGAGGAGTGAGAAGCTTTGTCTGGAGAGGTTTCCCTGTAGGTTGTCCCTGTCCCTGGTGGTAGCCTGTGGTTCTGGAAGGGCAGTTTGTGTCTCAGGCAAGTTGCTCTCTAGCAGGGCACCTGGTGGGCAGGAATAAAGGCTTCTTCACACAGGTTGAGCTATTTAATCACCATCACAGAACGGTTCTGAGACAAAGGACCATGGCAGCAGCCCAGGCAGGGCTCAGCTCAGGAGAACAGGATTTTTTGGATGCCACAAAAAATTTGCCAGTGGCTCTAAGTGGAGGTGTCTCCTGAGCAGCCAGCCAGGAGAGAGCTTGCATTTTGAGCCTTGTTGATGAGTTACAATGTGTGATTTTGGCCTGGCTGAAGCCAGGGGAGGCTGTTTCAGTGTTTCCCCCCTTTTCTGGCACAACAGCCTCTATTCCTGTCACGGTGCAGCATGGAGCTTTACAATCAAGGATGTCCAGAGCTGTTCAAATGACTCTTGGGTAGCTGGCTTGGGTTTCTTCCTAAGCAGTTTCCAGCATCGAGTTTCCAGCATCAAGTTTCCTGGTGTGACTTGACTATCCAGCTAAAAATGTTAGTGAGGGAGCATTCATTAATCTCCCCTGAACCCAGTGGGGGTCCTGGCTGGAGCAGTTGTGCCTGAGCTGTCACTGAGGCTTTGCTGTGCCAGTGCTCCCAGTAATTTGATTTTGGTGTGTCTCAGGGCGTGATGGATTTCTCTCCTTTCATGGTGGCTGCTTGCCTTGTGATGTTTAATGTGCATAAAACCTCTTTAAGCTCAGAGAGTAGATTTAGATTGGGTGTTAGAGATGCTCCCTTGTGAGGGCGATGAGGCCCTGGCACAGGGTTCCCAGAGAAGCTGTGGCAGCCCCCGGATCCCTGGAAGTGTCCAAGGCCAGGCTGGATGGGGTTTGGAGCAAGCTGGGAGAGTGGAAAGTGTCCCTGCCCATGGCAGGAGTTGGGACAGGATGAGCTTTGAGTTCCCTTCCTGCCCAAACCATTCCATGACTCTATAATGCCGTCCCTAATCTTAGGGAGTGATAATAATGATAAATGGGTGATAAATTAGTCTTCCCCCTATTTCCTATAAAGGACCAACAGCAGGGAAATGAAACAGCAGTGAGGCATGGAAAGTTATTTTCCCAAGGCATTGCTTGAAGCCTGTGGCTCAGCTGGAGCTGAATCCTCCTGCCTTGCAATGAGCTGCTCCTAGTGCTGTCAAGCACAGCTCACTGCAGGATCAGCGTTGATTGAGATGAACTGGGGCCTTCAACCAACCTGAAGGGAGCTGCAAGAAAGACGGGGAGAGATAATTTACAATAGTCTGGAGTGACAGGAGAAGGGCAAATGGCTTCAGACTGAAAGAGAGTAGGTTTAGATGGGATATTAGGAAAAAATTCTTTATCATGAAGATGGTGAGGCCCTGGTATAGCTTGCCCAGAGAAGCTGTGTCTGCCCCACCTTGGCAGTGTCCAAGGTCAGGCTGGAATGTGCTCTGAGCAACCTGAACCAGTGGAGGGTGTCCCTGCCCATGGCAGGGGGTTGGAACTGGATAATCTTGAAGGTCCCTTCAACCCAAACCATTCTATGGTTCTGTGATCTGGGCAGATAACCCACACGAGTGCCTTTAATTAATTTTTTGCTGTCCCTCAACTTCCTCTGTCTGCTGTTCTGCTTCTGGTTGCTTCTCTCCTGCGGAAGTTGGTGACACAAAGCCACCTTTGCTGTTTTGAAGGCTCTTGTTACAGGTGTATGTTAATCTACTCTCAATTTGAGACAGACTCACTGCTTGCACTTCTGAGGTGGAGCTGTAGCTGTGTCACCGTCTCCCTTCCTACGAGCAGATGGTTCCAAAGCCTTGGGGGTGGGAGCTGAAACGCTTCAGAGAATCCTCCCTCTCAAGGATGCTGTGGAAAGAGTGATTGATGCAAAGTAAAACACTGCTAATTGCAATGGATGTGTACTGACAACTTGATAGTTGCTGTGATAATTACAGTAATTAGGGAGATGTTGGCATTTTTTCGCCTGTGTCTATAAATGGAAAAGGTAAGAGAGAGTGCATGGAAGGAGAGGAGCCATGAGTCAAGGTCTGGGGTGGCCCTGTACCCTGGGGGGGGAACGTGGCATGGCCCTGGCTGTGGAGGCACAGCTGGGGGTCAGACTTGTGAAAGCAATTCAAAGTTTGGTTCTTCCTGAGCTTGAGGGGAACTGAAGGTTTCACTGTCTCTTGACAATCTGGTTCTCAACATCACGAATTCAACCTGGCAGCTTTCCCATCAGAAGGAAGATCCACTGAAGAGCGCAGTTCCCATTTCCTCACTCGGGCTGTTGGAGAAGAGGGCCAGGACTGCCAGCCCTCCTTGTCCAGTGCTCTGTGTGTGGATTTCCAAGGACTGTGCAGTGGGAATGAGGCATTTGTAGTTTGATCACTCAATTAATTGCCTTCACAGCTGACAGGTACAGAAAGGAGTAGAGGTTCTGGAGCACACTGGGGCTGTGTCTTCCATCTCAAAGCCAGTAAGTCTGGGACAGCAGAAGGAGCCAGCAGAGAGCTGGGATAGTTTCAGCCTCTGCTGTCTTTTTTTCATTATTGCTTTAAAGCTAAATTCACAAAAGAAGAAAACTTCCGTGGAAGTGGAAAGAACAGAAGTTTAGCAAATGTCAGAAAAGGTGATGGGCAGGGTGGTATTTCTCTCCTCCCACTTCAGGACTGGGAGCACTGGGGACAGATGGTTCCCAGTTTGGGGACAACTGGGTTCACTTGGCGCTGAGATTCATACTGGTAATTTTTAATGATGCTGAGCTCAGTGTCCATTTCTCCCACATTTTTTTTTTCAAACTTCCTGAATGTAAAGAAGATTTTTAGTGCTACCTTAAGTATTTTTCCTTTTAGACCAACTTACCTTACTTTATTCTAGGCTGAAAAAAACCCAACAAAGACTTTTTTTTTTTCAAATTCTGCTTTCTATGTCGGGTACCAGAGCATTCACTTGTTGGCACATTGTTAGGATAAGCCTTGAAAATGCAAACCTTCAATGCATTAATGCATAAAATGCCTTTTCTCCTGTAATGTAGAATCTTTGGTTGGGTGGTAACTTTAGCAAAGCTGCTTGTGAAGGACCCAGATTCTACTTTGCTGGTATTGTGTTCAGCTGTCTCATGCCCTGACCTTTTCCCAACGCAGTACCTGAAATTAAAGAATTTTGAGGAGGAGGTCAGAGCCCAGCGAGACCTGGATGGCTTCTTGGCCAGAGCCAGCATCATCCTGGATGAAACAGCCACGTCCTTGGACGATGTTCTCCGGGAGATGCTGAAACACTTCGCCGAGGATCCTGAGAACATGGAGCCGAGCTGCAACTTCGAAAAAATCATGAACACTTTATTCACAGATTCAGGGACCCCACGGGAAGGGAACGGTAATCAGCTCTTGCTTTGCTTTGGCTCCTGGTTTGGTGGGCTGCTGTCCATTTGCCATCCTTGCCGTGGTGGGGTGCTGGACACTCACTGTGTGGTCCCCAGGCTTGCATGTTGCATGTGACACCGTGGGTTGATTTTTTTTTTCTGTGTCACTCAGACCCAAGGGCCTCATTTCTCCAGGGTTTTTGTGTTTTGGTGGGGTCTTGCCCCCGTTCCATTAAGATCCTCTGTTGTGGTGCTCTCTGGGGTGAGGAGTCAGCAGCATTGGGGTGTCTTGGCTGCGTGGACCCTTTTGGTTTGCTTGTCCTCAGACAACGCTGTTCAGCCAAGAGACTCTTGCTGGTGTCTTGTCAGCAATGGCTCCTTTGCCTTGTGATTGTCCACCTGAATTCACACAGGCTGGGGAATTTTGCCTGCTTTGGATGAGTAATTGGGGAGGGTTGATCCTTTGTGTCACTCCCAGCCCACTGGAGGGGATGGGAGACACTTGAGTTTCCTCCAGAAGCTCAACCAGGGCAGCCCTAGCCAAGCTTCTTGGCTCTGGTGTCACCTTAAGCTATCAACAAATGTCGTAGTGTAGTCTAAAACCACTGTCTTTTAGCCCAAGATGTGAAGAAGCTTAACTGAGCATTGTTTCTCTGTAGGCACCCCTGATGGTTCAGAGTCAACAGGAATGAATGTACAATCATGTCCATCGCACCTCAAATGTAACTGTCACAGCCTGAGTGAATTTGTTTAACAGATATGTCAAGTCCTGAGCATGTAGTAAGCATGTTCATGCTTTGGTTACTTCTTGCTACCTGTCTTAGAGCTTCGCATTTGTAATCCCTTTAATTTAGGCTTTCTGCCAGTAAAGAACAAAAAGTAAGTAGTGCCGTAAAATAACGTGAGAGCAGTAGCTGGGAAGAGGGGGAGAGAGGGCAGGGGATTGGGAAGGTGACACCCCCTCCCAGTCCTGTCTGTGTGTGTGTGGTGGATAATGCTAATCTAATAACCCAGTACTGCAGTAGGATGATGTTGGGAGGGGAAAGCAGCTGCCTTTCTAAGCTGTGAATAGTTTAAGGACACAGTTCAAAAGCAGCAGGACAAATGTTTCCATCTCCCTCTGTCAGCCCCCACCCCTGCATCAGTCCACTGGGCAGATAGGAATGCTTGGGGTTAGTAGTCAGCTTCCATTTAGAAGGAAATGTTATTTACAGCTGCAGAGAATAAATGAGGACAGCCTGTGATGTTTCCCTCTCTTCTCTTCCCAGTTCACCTCTTATCAGACACAATTCAAGGGGTCACAGCCACAGTCACGGGGGTGCAGTATCAGCAGTCCTGGCTCTGTATCATGTAAGTACCTGAGTTGGATGAGCAAAATCACTGACATGGAAACCTCTTCCTGCGGCTGGGAGGAGCAGAGGTTCAGAATGTGCCCTTTTGGGTTAAGGTGGTGGTGCTTGTTCCATCCGTCCTGTGGGATCTGTCTCTCTCTGGGCTGCTCCTCTTCGCAAACACATGGAGTAGGGTGACCACAGCCCCCTCCAGGGTATTCAGCTCTTGGATTTTATAGAAATCTGCTGTTAACAAGCTAAGAATGCTGAAAAAAATGAGCCAGAAAATGCTCATTTCTCAGTAATTAGCTGAGAAATGCTAATAAAGGAACTTCTCAAAGGGACAAGCAAACTGGTTCATGGGCTGCTTTGCCTGCCAAAGTCTGGGAGCCTGGACCAAAAGATTTCTTAGGTCCTTTGATAGAACCATCCAGACTTTGTAGCTGAAAATTGAAGTCAGACATTCCACGCTATTTAGACACTGATTACTTTGTCTGACAATTAATTTGGACGCTGATTAATTGTCAACACTGTTCAACGTTGGAGGAAGAGGCCGTTAAGACAGTAAGAACTCTGTCACCTGGGATTTATGGGATGTGGTGGCTTCACCCCAGCTTGCACTTGACCAGGACTGGGGTTTGAAGTTACTGTCTCCGCAGTCAGGCCTGTGGGGTGAGCCAGGCTGTCCCTTCACAGGGGACAGGCCAGAACCTGAGTCCCTGAGCCAACCAAAGCAGTGCCTTTTTGACTCTGGTGCTTTATTCCTGTGCAGCCTTGAAGCCGAGTTGTCTAGAAATATGTTAATTCCCAGAGAAATGGCTGGGATATGTGGGATAGGTGCCTAAAGGCATGCACATATTTTGGCCTTCACAGCCAGTTTGCTGGGACAACTGTCACAATAGTTTTCCTTCTGCTTGCACTTCTTCTCCTGCCCTCTGTTTATGGCTGGGGAAAATGGTGAGAAATAGAGTATTAAAAAAAAAAAAAAAATCAAAAAGGAGACAACGCCATCAACAAACAAGGAAAAATCTCCCCCTTGTTTTTAATCTCTTATGAAAGAGAAGGATGTGATCTCAATGTGAAAAAGAAGTGATTGCATATCAGGGCTGTGTCCTGAGAAAGAAGAGAGCTGGATGGTATTTCCTGCTCTGTGTATTAAAAATTTACACCTGGCACGTACAAAGCAGGACCACGAAGAAGAAATTGAGTTTATGAAGTAAAATGGTGTCAACCAAGAGGACTTTGGGGCAGTTTTCTCCACTTTGGGTGCCACGGGAAGGGTAAGAGCAGTAAGGATGTGGAGGTGCTGCTGATGCAGAGGATGGAAGTTTCTCCTGTGGGATGAGACTCTGTGGAGGGTTTTGGGGAGTTGTTTCCTTAACACCGAAGCATTTTAAAGGTCATGATACAAATGCTCTGATTACATACATGAGACTAAAAAGGGTGGGTTCAGCCTGTTAGGAAAGTGAGCCAGACCTTTAAATGCATCCATGTGAGTAATCCTGGCTTCCATGACAAGAGATGATTTGAAAAATAAGCTCACAGCCTGAAGGTGTCTTGTGCAAAACTTTCCTTGTTTCTTCCTTTTGTTGCTCTGAAGAGGGAGAAGAAAGTGGTGGGAAAGCAATGATGAGTTATTAACTATAATTATCTAATTGTTGCACTGTATTTCTGCTGGAGTGATTGTGCAACAGATTGTGAACCATATTTTTAGATCTTACATTTTTCTTGAAGTCAGATTGCAAAACAGCTTCCAAACCTCTGAAGTAAAAGGAATTTGTTGATGAAAAAATTTTCCATAAGAGTGGGAAGAACCTTTAAGATATCTGCTATTCTTTATCCTTGCATTTGGTCTATACTCTTTGCTAAATTTTATATTAGCTCTGCTGGGTTGGTGCACCTTAACCAACTTTTAATTCCTGGTGGGTGAGATGGAATTGAGTATCATGATAAGATTATATTAATGAGGAAGAACAGCTCAGAGATAAGGTTTTGGTGGTGTTGCTTCTGCAGAGATGATGAGGGGAAATATTAACAGCTGAAATTAGTTTGGGGTGAGAAAGGAAGGAATTTTTGTAGGATAGTCACTGAGTTGTGCAGAGCCTGGCTGCAGAAGAACATTCCTAATGGAGATAAAAATGTCTTTCCTTCTCCTTTGTGCTGGAAAAAAAGCTCATATTTCTTATCTGATTTATCCTCAGTGAGAAGAGCAGTGTGGAAAACCTGGGTTTGAAATAGTTGTTCTACTTCTATTGGATTTGGTGCTTTCCTGATGGTTTCAGGGCTAGGAAAGCTCCAGCAAGGTCAGACATTCCATATGGATCTGGGCTTCAGCCACAGGGCAGAACAAACCTTGAGGAATTGAAGACTTCATGGTTTGAATGTTCCAGGGAAGTCCAGGAAAACAACTGAATTCTGATTCACTGCAGGCTTTAGGGCTGGTTTTGTCAGGAAATGACCCAAACCTGATCTTGCTGCGGCCATACCAGGATCCATCAGCTTATGGAAAACTTGGGATTCTTCTGTTAAAATGAGAGCTGAGAGTATCAAAGCCTTTCATGCCTCAGTGACCAGCAGGGTCCAGCTCTAGAAAAATGAAGGTTTCTATTTGTGTACATGGTCATTTCCTAACTAGAAAGCAAATCTTGAGAGTTACAGATGAGCTTCATCAGCCCAGGACGAGATCTCATACCTTTGAAACCATGGACACAACTCTTTTTTTCCTCCCATTCCAGCATTTGCCAGAACAGGGAAGACACAAACTGGCACAAAGATCTCCTGCTGCTTCCCTGGGAAGCTGCTGCTGGTTGTTTCCTTGGAGAACCTGGGATGAGGGATGGTCCTGTCCCAGAATGGGGAGTGCTAGACTGTTATTTAAGTGGGGAAGCTCAGCTGCTGGTAGGACCTGCAGCATGGAGTGACTGAAGCAGACAGAGGTGCTGCCAGGAGGGTGCGTGGAGCTCTCCCTGAACCACCCAGACCTGCCATGATCTCAGCACAGAGGGGTAAACTGGATCCTTTCCATGTCTGGACTGGGAAAAACAGGCAAGAAGCTCCAGTGGGAGCTGCTGCTTTTGGTGTTGCAGCTTTGTGCCTCAAGAAGGCCAAGAAACCCCTTAAGAAGTGACTCTGTCACAAGCCAAGTCCTATCACACCCCATTCTTTCTTTCACTGCCTGAAAAATCAAGATGAAAATGCCTGATTTTTAATTTTTTCCCCTTGGAGTGAAGGATATATGATTTTCAAAGGGCTTAACTGGCTGCCGGTGGATTTTTCTCCCTCATGTCCTGCTGGGAGAAACATCAGCTCGGTGGGTTATGGAAGAAATGTCCCTGAGCTGATGGAACTCCCCAGGCATCCCAGCTTCCAGGCTGTATTCTCCTTGCCAGCAGATGGATGTAACTGCTGATTTCCAGAGCTGAATCCTTAGAAAAAACATGAAATCAAGCTGCTCCATAATCTGGATGGAGTAGTTGTAGAGCCATTTTTTCTGGCTGGATTGCTAAGGCACATGGACTGGGCATTGAACTGATTCCCCAAAGCTGTTTTAACAGGCAGAGCAGAGGGGGGAAAAAGCCTCTCTGCAAGCAAAGAGTGGTTCAGTGGTGTGTGTGCTCTGTGTTGCTATAGAATTTCTGCCTTTGATGTAGCCTGTCGTGGCAGTGACTCCTGTGGAGGAGTTTAACTCAGAAAAACCCAGGTAGCCTCTCAGAAATAGGCATTGTGAGATGATACTGGATGACCAGCAAGGCTGCTGTTGAGATAATCAAAAACTGAGGAGTAGGATCCGAAATTTAATGTATTGTTGTGTGAAAGGTGTGAGTGGTGTCTCTCTCAACAATATTAATACAAGTCTATTTCGTGTGTTTAAGGATTTTTCCAGACCCAGAGATCTGTGGGTTTCTAGAAAAGTCACATTGTGTCTGATTTAGCTGTTGAATAGATTTCAAATAGAGACGCTTCAGTTGCTGTGTCTTCCTCAGATGATTCTTTTAAAGGGCAAAATGGGAAATTAAAACAGTTGGACTGCTTAAAACAAATATTTTCATTTAGAGGAATGATTACAAGATTTGGAGCCTTGTAAGCAAGAGGCTCTTCTCCAGAATTTACAACCATCATCTCTCAAGTGTTCGTTGGGCTCAGAGAACCGTATGAATTTTTTAAGGGCCTCTTCACCCTTTTTGGGTTTTCCCAGATAATTCTGGAGGGCTGAAGCTCTTGCAGGTGCTGTTTTATGAAAAGAAAACCTCAGATTCAAACTCTGCATTAGGAATTTGGGTCCTGAAGAAGAAAGATGGCTTGTTTTGCTACCTGCAGGGTCTGTACAGGGATGAGATGTCGCCTTACAGAATCCTGAAGGTTGGAAAAGTCCAGCCATGAACGCAGTACCACTGTGTTCACCTCCAAACCATGTCCCAGGTGCCACAGCCAACATCTGGCAAGTGTTCTTTGGCTGCAGAGAACCAATTAATTTCCTTTTAAGGGCTTCTCCCCCTTGTTCTGGTGGTGCTGGAGAGCTCCTGCAGGTGCTCTGTGATGGAAAGGAGCTCTCAGTATGCACTGGCCTGGAGGAAATCCTTCCCCCTGGAGAGGATGAGTCTTCCTGGAGCCCAGCATGGTGCATTTCCCTGGCCAAAAAGACTTCCAGCCTGGAGTGGGGATGTTGTGGCTGAGACCAGCCCGTGCCAAGCTGTGGCTGAGCTGCCTGGGCTGGCCACAGCTTCGTTCCTCACTTGCAGATCCTGGTTTCTCAAAGCTGGTGCCTGGAGCTGCTCAGCAAAGGAAGATTTATTGGCAGTGGATGAGAACAAGAAGTGTCATTGTTGTTCTGTGTGGGGACAGGAAAAGGCTGGCTGGCTGATTACCTCTGCTGGGCACTTTTTCTTACTGCAAGGGATAATTTGTTTCTGAATTAACTTCCTTTCTTGCCCTTTTAAAAGAGGGTTTCTGTTTCTCTTAGGTCTCCATAATTTGACCCTTTTTATGATTTGGTTGAGCAATGTGTTATTACTCTGATAACATCTTGGGTGTGGGGCCAACCTGGGGCACGTGGGACTCGGTGGATCTGGGATTTTGGTGGATCACTGCCAGTTCTCACCATCCCAGTGCCACCCTCAGCACCACCAGAGGCAGAGGGGAGCGCAGGGAAGCAGAATTTGTGCTGTAATTTAAATGCTCTTTTTACGAGCTCAATTATTGGGGGATCAAGATAAAACTGCTGAGAACACAACCTGGCATCTCATTAAATCATAGTCCAGCATTTCCTGGGGTGACTAATACTGGGTGGAAATAGATTTTTCTGCTTTCTGGCCAAACCAAGGGAGAATCAAATGTAGCTCAGCTCAAACCAAAAAGGAACTTGGAGCCTTTGACCAAACCAGACTTGATTTAGAGTCAGCTGAAAATGTCTTGCTAGTTCTTAGGTTTTTGGGCTTTGGCTATTTACCCTCCAGCTTTTTTCTTCATTTTTTCTTAGTAGGAATTTGTTTAAGTGCCACTTAAAAAAAAAAGTTGTTACATTTTGAAAGTGACTCTTGTTGGCCTGAGCTGTGCTGACTTTTACCTGCAATCTTGCTTGACTTGGGATTTCTCCATGTGAACCAAGGCATTTTTTTTTTTGTGTGTGTCTTTTACAAATATTTGCACAAGTCTAGTTGGGACTGCAGTTTCGGTTTGTATTGTGTTTGCATCTGGATTCTGGAATTAAAACAAAAGTGGGAGCTGTAAGTCTTACACCAGGGATTAGAATCTGAGTCAGCTAAATAATGGCTTAAATTTGAGGAAAAGCTTGAGCTGCTGAATGATGCATGGGCAGGAGTGACTTGGCCTTGCACTTGGAAGTATTGAAACACCATTTTTTTTCCCCAAATGAATGGATATAACAGAGGGAGAGCAGACTCAGATGAGGTTGCATTCTGCACTGTTCCTCCCCTCCCTGCAGCCAGGCATCAGGGACATCCCATCTTCTCTGTGGCACCTGTTTAAATCTGGTTTTAATCATGTTTGTCCTCACTAAATCAGCTCCAGCCTGATTTGTAAAGGTGTTATCGATCTAAATTATTTGTACATTTTGACCTGAGTGTTGGAAATTCTCAATTTTACTGGTGTGGTACTGGGATTTGGATCCATGTGTCAGTGTCCATAGAGTTCTTTACAGAAGAGCTGGAGGAGATTCTCCAGAAGTGTGAGAAACCTCAAACTCCAGCACTCTGGATAAAACTATTTCAGATAAAAAATGTTGATAACGACAGTGAATTTCTTGGTGTCTGGTAAATGTGCTCTGTGTGAAATCTTTCACTACTTTGGGATCTTCTTCTTGCCCAGTCCCTCATCTTAAGGAAACAGTGAACTCCTAAGAGAAACACAAATTTTTGGTGGCTGGCAGGAAAATGATCTTATCTTCTGAGAGAGACCCAAAAGCAAAGCTCAGGTTTTTACAATCCCCTTTTCCCCTCCATACCCAAGAAGCTCTTGAGCTGAAGTGGGATTGTGGCACTGCTGGCAAGACTCCTGTCTCTGGAAAACACAGCCCTGGAGCCAATTCATGGAGCTGAAACATAACCCTGTCACTCCAAGGAGAAAGAAGACTCCAGAACATGTGGCTTTCTTCATTATTTCACTTTATAATAGGCTTTTCCTAATTGCTTTGTACTTCAGTGGTGTCTTGCTTGGTCAGGTCCTGCCTGGTGCACACGGTAGGGAAGGGATGATGTCTGGCAAGTGTTGGTACAGCTCTGTGAGCCACAGGTAGCTGATACCTGCCTCTGGCATAGAAATGATGTCCAAAATGCCCAGCAAACCTTCCTTTTCAAAGCAGATTAATCAGTGAGCTCAGCAGCTGAGGTATGGAAATGCTGAGCTCAGAATTCATGCTCATGGTGCAGTAATCATTCACTGCTGGTGAGCAGGTGGGTGAAGGTGAGAGAACTGGGGGTGTTGGGCCACTTGAAGGTTCTCCAGTTGGTCCAAAGCCCAGAGTTCATGTCCCCTCTGGCTTGTTGAGCTGGAACACAAGGAAGACTTGTCTGCTGGCCAGCCACAGCTGGATTGCAACCAGGGGCTTGGCTTTGGTTGTGAAAACAAGTGTAGCTTGCACTCTATTTTCAATTACTTCAAAAGATATTTATTCTTCACCTTAGGACCTGCCTTGATCTTTCTCTCTTCCAGAGCTGATTCAAGTACAAAAAGAACAAGAGGCTGTGGTGAAGGGAAGTTAGGAAATAAATGAAAACAACTCATCTTCCTCATGTCCTGTGTTGTTCTAATTAAGCTGTTTGGTTGCTCTCAGACAAGTGCCTTTTTGAGATTAATTTGTAGAAGCAGGCTGCTTCCAGTCTGAGATCAGGAAGTCAAACTCAGTAAGAAAATACTTGATGGTGTGATTTTTATTTTATTTTTTTAATGCAAATAGTGAAGAACTTGATAGAAAATACAACGTTGTCCTGACTAGGATGTCTCCAGCCAAAGATCTTGTTAATGGAACAGCTCTCAGGGTGAATGGGGGTGAGAATACATCTTAAAAGGAAAGAAATAAAATGGGATTATGGAAGAGAAATTAGAGAAATAAATCCTTCTGTTAGAGGACTGTGATAGGTGCTTGTTAGATGAACAAGGGAGCAAGCAGCTGAAACACCTCTGAAATAGCTCTGAATAACTGAATAACTCTGAAATAACAGGTAAAAGGAGGGGAAAATCACTGTGAAGTGAGAAAACACTCCCATACCTCTTCCAGGTGTCTGTAGGCAAACCCTGTGTGCATTTTTTCACCAGTGGTGTACAGAAGGGTTGGGAAGTGGTTGGTGGCTTTGAAGGGAACAGGAGAGCTGCATGACAGGCTGGCATTATCCACTGCTGCCCCTGCACCAAGCCCCAGAGTTTCCCAGCAGGAAAAGTGACAGCTAAGCAGGTCCCAGCTCTGTTTAGATATCCCAGTGTGGAGACAGACCTGGAGATGATCCCTGTGTTTATTCCACACAACGTTTTTTTGCTAGTCTTGGTTCTGGGAGTCAAGCATCCATCCCATCCCCTGGATCACAGCCAAGGATTTCCCTCCAAGCACTAATCCCGTCTCTGTGGATCTTGAGCAGGGAGGTCAGCTTGGTTTCTTTAACACTTGTGAGCCAGAAAGGGGAAAACAGCTGCTGGAAGCAAAGGGAGAATGCCATTACAACAGAGAGGTCTGCCTGAGGCAGAAGAGGGAATATATTGGCTTGGCATTTTGCCTTAGTGTTTCCAGAAGCACTTTGGGAGATCAGGTGAAATGAAATGTAATCTTCTTTTCCAATAATGCAGGTGTTTTTTAATAAGAGGGTTGGTTTTTTTTTTATGTAGAAGCTTCTGTAGATCTGCAAGTACTCGGTGTGTTGTGCTCTCTGTCATTTGTTTTCTTGGCTGTTAAAAAGCAGCTGGAGGAAAAAGCAGAGCACACCTTGAAATCTTGAAAGGCGCTTCCCCCTAAAAACATGGATTTTGTCAAACTGTGCAAAAGGGAGCAGAATTGGGCTAATAGTACCTAAAAGTTTAAGACTTCAGAAGTCTTCGACCAACATCATCATGTGTTTCTCAAAGGTGAAATGTGGTTTTGTGCCTTGTTTGGGCCCAGTCTAACGATCCCATTTTCCCTGACAGTTGCACTATAAAGTCCCTTCAGCGACGCCACGTTTGCATCAGCCGCCTGGAGAGGCCTCAGAACTGGGGTGAGAACTCCTGTGAGGTCAGATTTGTGATACTGGTCCTGGCTCCTCCCAAGATGGTGAGTCTTGTCTTCTCGCTCCACAGCTTCAGGGGGTTCTCCTGAGTTTTCTTTTCCATGGGCTCATCCAAGGGTTAATAAATGTTGTTTTTAAAACACAAGGGGATGTGAAAAGGCCTGAGGTCTTCTCAGCAGCTGTCAAGATGATTTATCCTGTTGGTGAGGGGTGGATTAGTGGGTGGGCTGTGTCCTTGTCCCATGGCCTGCATCCTGGTGGGGAGGAGAACACTGTGTAGTCCCCGTACACACCTGGGATGCCCTTAACACTCCGTGGATTCCCCTCTCCAGCTGTAGCTGCTATTTTTAGAAGTGAGAAATGCAGTTCCTTGCTGAAGCCAAGCTTTTGAAAGGCCCTTGTGAGCCTACAGCTGGTGCCCCACTGCAAAGGTCTGGGTTGCTTCCCAACAGACTTCCCTGCTGGGGCTGACATTTACCCTGCACGTGTGGCTGCAGCAGCTGGAGGTGATGTAGCCGAGAGGAAGATGATTCTTTTTTGAGCTCTGTTGCACTGAGGGTGAGACTTTCTGGGAGCTGCAGTGCTTCTAAGGTCAGCCTGTCCCCAAGGCCCTTTGGGATGTGTTTTCAGAGCTTTTAGCACTTGAAACAGCAAGGTTAAAGCTTGCTCAAGTTCTGGCTCTTCGGTGTAGACAAGAATGGCACAGTAGAACACTTTTACCGCAATCAGAACATCCTGAGTTGGAAGGGACCCACAAGGATCGTCCAGATCTGACTCTGATATCATGGGGGGCATCAAGGTTAATTGGGGATCACCATCCTGTCTTCCTAGAAAGCCCTGGCCTGCCCAAGGTGGTTCTTCCAACTGATGGCTGAATGGTTCAAAGCTCAAGACCTTTTCACACTCCAGCTGGCTGTTTACACCTTGGAGCTGCTGGGTCTGTGCTCCTGGGAGGTGCTGGAGAGGTTGGAGACCTTTTCTGGGACAGGATATGTCCTGATTCAATTTCCTGCTCTTCAATGCTATCTGTGTGACCTTGGACCTGGTAGTCTGGCCTGTCTCCTCCCCCTCTTCACCACCACCCTCGTTTAAATGGGAATGCTGGTGTTTCCTTCTTTCCCAGGATTTCTGGCAGGTCTTTCCCAACCGATCCGCTCAATGCTTTTTGGCATCGACCTCGAAGCCAACAGGCTGAAAACATATTGATGTTTCTTGTGAAAAGCAGGAGGGAGAGCAGCTGGAGCTGTGTGCAGTTCCATGGATCTCTCCCTCATTGTTATCTCGGGCCAGCTACGTGCAAAGCGCCCGGCGAACGGCTCCGCATCCGCCCGGATCCCGAGAGTTTGCAATTCCAACGGTCAGCATCAAATTAAGGGAAGGGAGTGGAGGCCAAGAAAGCTCGCACTTGCCAATGTGCTTTTTTATTTTAGATGGGTTGGTGGAGCCAGCCCCGAGTGCGCATTTCTGGTGCAGCAGTTAAAATAATTAACCTGCTGACAGCGACGCATTCAACGGGCCTTGCCTGGGGAAGGGAAAAAAAGTCCACAATATGGGCATTTGTTGTGCTGGGAATCCAGATCCTTGGCCTTGCTGATATGTAGGATGGAAAAAAACTTGGCTTTTCTTGCAAATATCTATCCTCTCTAAACTGGTTCATCTCCTTGGTAAAGGAAAAATGGGAAGAGCATTGGGAATGTTGAAGCAATCCTTGCAGCATCTAGCCCAAGGATTGTTGCTGCTTGGAGGTGAAAGGTGGAGCCTCCTCTGTGATGGCAAATCCAGGCTGGTTCACAGACTCTAAAAGCAAGGCCCAAGGAAAATCCTTCACTTAAATCCAAACCTCTCCCTAGAGACTTACATTGAATGTGCCCTAGTGAGTGTTGGAAGGGTGATTCCTGGTGATGGAATCCCAGAATGGTGTGGGTTGGGAGGGACATTTAAGACAATCTCACTCCAACCCTCTGCCACGTGCAGGGACACCTTCCACTATCCCAGTTGCTCCAAGCCCTATCCAACCTGGCCTTGAACACTTCAGGGATGGGGCAGCAACAATTTTTCTGGGCAAATGGAAGAGAGGAGGGTGATGTGAGTGATGGAGGAAGTGCAGCGTAAGCAGTGACTCTGGGACCAGCTCAGTGCCACCCACGCCTGCTCCTCTGCGTCACCCACACTCTGAATTATTTGGTTGTGTTCGTGGAGAAATTGTTCATCTGTTCGGTTGTGAATCATGAGAAGCAATTGAGATCAATCACAGATGCTCACTCTTCTTTTCACAGCAGTGTGAGGAGCTTGGAGGTTCTCCAGGGCTGGGAAGTGTTTGGGTGTCTCTGGGAGCTGCTGCATGATAAGTGTGGAGTGTAGAAGAGGTGGGTGGGTTAAAACTTGGCATCAGAAGGAGCTTTTAATGAGCTGGGGTTCTGTGTAATTTGGCCTTGGCAAGTTATTTTACCTTCCTGGCCACAGTAGGAGCAGGTGAGTAGGTCAGGGCCTGGAGAGCTTGGATTTGGTGGGTTTCTGCAGGGATGGGGAGCTCAGCCTCCTGTATTCTTCCCTTTGCATTTAATTTCCTGCAGTAGGAAAGCAGCCTGGATTCTGTTGGAAGCTGGACCCCCACAGATCAGGCCTGTGTCTCACAGAAATATTGAATCCTGAAAATAAGCACTTTTTTCATGTCTGCAAGACTCCTGTCCCTTCCAAACATTTCGTGAAGACAGACAAGAGCTCCCTGTGTGTGTGCTCAGCTGGTTTTTGCCATCCTTTCCTCTGTGCCAGTGGTTACTTGAGCTGAGAGCTCTCAGTCTCCACTTGTGCTGCCAGAATTGCCCCAGAGTGGCCAAATGAATCAAGTTTTAATGCCCAGAAAACAGGAATCAGATGAGCACAATAATCTCAGTCTTTCAGATAAGACATCAATACCTGCAGAAACCTCGACTGCAGCACCTTTCCACCCCAGGAGCAGCAATGCTGAGGTGCTGTAAGGTAGCAAAGATTTCTGTTTGTCTAGGCTTGAAGGGAAACCAGGGGTAAAATGCATGTTCAGCATGATTCAGCTTTGGATTAGTTTCTGGGAAGTTGATCAAGTAAAGATCCATCAGGGCTTCAGATCAGGACCTGTGCTGGTGCCTCCACTGGATTCTGCTGTGGTTGTGTGTTCATCTGCAACAGCTTCCACATGTGCCCTCCTCCTTCAGGTGTCTCTGGGATGCTGGGAGCGCCTCGACAGAGGGGTAAATTACAGGGTTTACCTTTCAGAAATGAAATGAAATAGTTTTACAAGCACTTTTTCTGTCCTTTTTTTTTTGTTTGTTTTCCCCTGCTTAGAAAAGCACCAAAACGGCCACAGAAGTGGGCAGGACCTTTGCCACGATGTTTTCAGACATAACCTTCCGGCAGAAGCTTCTGGAAACCAAAACTGAGGAGGAGTTCAAGGAGGCCTTGGTGCACCAGCGGCACTTGCTGACGGTGGCGAATCAGAGACCCTCAGGGAGGAGTGATGGGCACAAGTCACACGGTAGCAAACAGCTCAAGGTAAGGCTTGGCCAGCGCCTCTGCCATGCCCTGGTGCCCAAATCCATCAGTCCAAGGGGATTTGGGGTGAGGAGGGGAATGCTTGAGGCCGGTGGATGCAGCAGCATCCCCAGCAAGCTCCCAGCACTGAGGCTTCCCCAAACTTTGGCTGTGTGCACATGCACCTTCCTCAGATTCTGCTGTAAATCTCCAAAAAGCCACTTTAAAGAGGCAGGTGCTGAAGGGATGCAGAGCACTTGGGGGTCGAAATGGTTACAGGGCTTTGATTCCAGATGCTTAGTGGAGGGTGGGATTAATGGATCCCTGCTCCTTGTCAGTCCAAGGTACTTAATCCTTACAATCAGAAGGCTCTGAAGGAAGCTGCTGCTCGTCTTTCCTGCAGCCAAAAAGCTTCTTGGCCATCTCTGCACGGTAATTTCACTTAAAAGTTGCCTGTCAGTATTTGGCCTGAATTCTCCCTGTTTGATCTGCAGCTCTGTAAAACATTACTTGCTTTGTACTTTCAAGTTTGAGGGAAATGCTGTAACTCAGCTTTCTTTTCTGGAATTTCCTGTGTGTTGGTCATTGCTTTGTTTTTCCGTTCAGAAATCCATTCTTTAAGCAGGCAGCATACCTGAAAAACAAACTGTGCCATCTCCAGCATGCTGCTCCTGTCCTTGCATTACAAATAACCCCAAAGCTTTGGGTTGCTTATAGTGCAGGAGCTGCTTCACTTATCATTTTTTTCCCCCCCTGGAATAGATTTAAGGGGTTTGATCTGCACATCTGGAAATGAGCAGAGCTCATGTTTTTCCTGCGGAATCCCCTTGCTTATAGGTAGTGCTTTGAACTTTGCTGGACCCCATACCTGCTCTTAACTTTGCAGAACAAGTCCTGAAACCTTCTTTAAACCCAGGTCGTTCAAGGCAGGGGTATTTGAAGGAGTAATTTACCTAAAGTAGGTTTAACCCTTTACACCTGGCCTTTCAAAGGGGTTTTTGTTAGAGCTGTTGAAGTGTCTGGCTTTGTCTTTTGGTAAAAATAGCAAAAAAATGCCTCCAGAGGGTTTTCTGCTCTGTGGTTTGGTGAGGAGGGCTGGATGAGACACTGAGCTTGTAGATTTTGGCCCCGAGACTGGTGATTCCTGCTGGCCTGCTTGGAAAAGCAGCCTTGGCTGGGCAGAATCCTGATTTCTCCAAGCCAGTGCTGTAGAGAGGGACACTTCTTCCTTCAGCTCTTGCTTTTGGCATTGACAGTTGTGGGCCTGGATTTGCTGAACTGTTGCTCTTTTAAAACCATTTTATATCCTTGAGCTCTTGGGACATGCAGCCTCTGTATCCCCACCTCGCCCTGCCAGCACAAAGAGCTGGGAAAGGAGATTTCCTGGCAAGCCAAGGTTTGCCTGGAGAAGGGGGGTTGATTGGAGCTCCTAGGCTGGATTCCTCAGCTCCTGAGAGCCATCTCCAACATCTCCTCCCCTCGTGGAGAGGAAGCATTTAATATGAGCACAAAGCCATGTGAGACCAGGAGTGGAATTTCAACCTGTCGGCCACCCCCAGAGAAATAAACACCCTCACTGGAGCCCCTGGGCTATGACAAGTGAGCTCTCAGGAAAGGTGTAAAGGCTCTGGGTGACATGAAAATCTGCCCTCCTGGGTCCTGCAGTGATGGGAGAGGAAAGGGGCCTTAAATTCTGTGTGTGTGTGAGTGGGATTTTTGCAAGTGCTTGTTTTTACCTCTGCTGAAATACTGAGGGGGATGTGACAGTCACATTCCCTGCTGTGCCTACAGCACCATCACTTTGCCTTGGCTCATCTCAGAGGATTATTTAGGCAAGGCTATGTACTCAATCATAATTAAGTCAGCCTGAAATCCTCTTGTTTACTGAGGCATCTAATTGTGATTTTGTTCATGGAGGAGCCCCTAACAGCTGTGATGTTTTTCTGGCTGTGATTTTGTGTCCTGTGTGGATTTGCTGAGGGGGATGTGTATGCTCAGCATCAGCAGGAGGGAAGATACGGAGGATGCAGTATTTTTGCACAGACTCGTGTCCCTGATCTCTAAAACACTCCTGCAGCCCCCCCAGCACTTTTGGGGAGAGCTGAGGAAGGGTCAGAGGTGTTGGAGCAGATTTTATCTGTTTGGTTCTGTAGCTGTGAAGTGCTGGCTTAGCCTTTCCCTCTAACACAAATAATGGCAAGAAGCTGGGAGGGATTTGTAGAATGGAAAGTGGAAAATTCATGAACTTTATCTCTTTGGATAGGTTGGGGGATAAAAGTGAAATCCAAAAGGGCTGTAACTTTGGAGGCCAGTAAACTTAGGTCTTTCACATTTTGTATTTTTTTACCTTTTGTAACTCAGTCTTTTAGCAGCCTTCTCCTGGAAGGAGGGCTGGAGAGGGTCTTCTTTCATGGGCATGGAGAGACAGAATGGCATTAAGCTGAAAGAGGTAGATTTAGATGGGATATTAGGAAGAAATCCTTCCCTGTGAGGGTGGTGAGGCCCTGGCACAGGGTGCCCAGAAAAGCTGTGGCTGCCCCTGGATCCCTGGAAATGTCCAAGAGCAGGCTGGACAAGGCTTAGAACAACCTGGGATAGTGGAAGGTGTCCCTGCCCGTGGCAGGGGTTGGAACTGGGCGGGCTTTGAGATCCCTTCCAGCCCAAACCATTCTGTGATTCTGTGATATCTCTAGTGCAGCCCTGGTTGAGTCTGAGGGTAGGAGAGCAGAGAGGAAAGCTCCCAGGAGGATCAGCCCAACAGAAGGAACAGCTTTTCCTACTGGTGAGGTTCCACTGACACCCCCTACCCTCATTTCACGCTCACGCACACAAGAAATAAGTGCATGAAGGAATCAGGGCGGGTCTTTAACATAACCCTCATGCCTTGTGGGATGAGTTGGGCAGTGCTTTCTTCCTCTGCACACTCCCAGCTGCCTGGAACTGGCTTTGTGTGCCCCAGAGCCTCCTCCCTGCTGCCCCAGGCCAGGAGCAGCCGTGCTCCTCCTTCCCTGGAAGATGAGACACCCCGAGCATCCTTTTCCCCGTGCTCACTGCAGCGTGATAAGTAAACATCCCAGTCTGAGGCCATTGTGATTCTCTGGCTGACTCATGCCTTCAGGAATCTCTTTCTGGGGGGAAAAATTAAATTGCTTTTCGACTGCATCTGGCTTTGATGTCCAACTCTGCCTCCAAATGTGGCTGAAGCGCTGAGATTTTTCGGAAATGCTTAAAATGCAGATGTTTTGCTGGTGTCTGCTGGCAGCACATCTGTCTGCTCACACTGCTTGTTCAGGTTAAAGTTGAAACTGTCCTGAAGTTCGAAAAGTCTTACAGGTGTATTGGCAAATTGCAACAGAATTGACTTAAATAGCTGAAATCTGTGGTGATACAGTCACTGATGAGGGAGCTGGTCGTCTTTTGCACCCCAAACCCAGTGATTTCTGTGTTCAGTGTATTCCTTCTGAAGGAAAAGATTCCCTTCCTTATTTTGTTTGTGGTTCTGATTTTCCAGGTGCTGCAAACAGGTGAGTCCCAGGAGAGAAGGCAGAGCTGTGTGTAGTCCATTAAATGAGCACTGTAGTGTCAAGTCATTTCTAAAGCAGTAATTTTTACCAGTTTCCACATGAACCAGCTGAAGGAAGAGCTCCCTGCTGCTTTGAGATGAGCTGTTGGTGTAAATTTTGTGTCTGTGATTTTTATTTCCCCCCCACTTACACTCCCTAGCCGAGGTTATGAGTCTTCTGTGCCTGATTCTGCAACAAATACGTGAAATATTTTAGCTGAGGCAGCTGGGGTTGTTATCACTGCATAAAGGTGCATTTGATTTTCAGAGTGGTTTGTGTGCTCTGACAGGAAAAAATCTGACAGGTGCCTCATTTGTAAGTGTTGCCTACCCTGACGCTTTCCATGTGCTTTCCATAAGGAAAGGAATTGTGAGAATTGGGAGGCTGAGAGTCAATAGCAGCTGTCACATATTCCTGACAAGCTCCTCACTGCCTGTGGTGAGCAGCAGATCCTATCAGCAATCCCACTGCACCTTGCAGGCCCCCAAACCAGGAATAAAGAGGAACACATTGGATTTTTGGAACCCTTCCCCACAAAAGTGTTTTTATTGTGTTTTAATGGGCAGAAATTATGGCTTGGTTGTGTGGATTTATTCAAGCTTTTCCCTGCTGATGGAGTTTGAGGTGCTGACAGCCTGAATTCCCTCACATCTCTTTGAGATGGCAATGCCAGGGAAGAAGCACTTGCTGGGGATCCTCTTTCAGAGGTTTAACTTGGATTTAAGGGAATTTTTATGCTGGCACCTAAAGGAAGAGTTGTGTGGGGGAGTGGGGAAGGCACCTCAGATGTGTCTAACCCCATGGCACCCAAGGTCTGATCCTTCCAGTGGATCTTCACCTCCCTCACCTGCTAAACAGGGATGCAGATAGGAGTGGGAGGGGGAAAAGGGAAGGAAGGGAGGAAAACAGGGTGGTCTGGGGGATTTTTTCCCTTTTACAATGCTATGAGGATATAAATTGAACCCCGGCGAGTTTATTTTTATTATCATGACAAGATGGGATTTGAATGCCCTATTCAAAACGAGCCCTCTCGCTCCTATCAGGGTTGAATAAGGAGCTTAATCTCTTTAACAATGCATGAGCCTTTACACTGACACAGCACTTCCTTCCTTTCTTCAGCTGCACGACTTTCTCAGTATTGGCAAGGGGATTTCTGATGACATTGCACGAAGATTCCCAGTGTACGCGCTGGACTTCACCGATGGTACGTTGGCCAATGTTTATGGAAGCGCTGCCCCGAGTGGGGAAATTTTTTTTTTGTGATGTGATGTCCTGTTTACAGCGTGCATTCAGGGTGTGCTTTGATATGTGTAACAGCTCTCCTGGCCCCTGCTTAAAAGGGCGTTTTGGCAAAAGCCCGTGAATGGGCAGCGTGGAGATGAGGCTCCTGCAGCGTTTCCTTAATGAAGGTGCTGGCTGTGCGCGGGATGAGGATTTTAATTTTGATTAAGCGGCGATTAAGTGGATCGATCATCGCCGTGTGTGGACTCGGATCAACTCCTCGCAACCTAATTACTCAGCACTGGCCTGATAGGCCCTTTCTGCTGCCTCTGCAAGCCGGCTCCACGCTAATTATAGTGATGCTGTGGGAGCTGAGAATGCTTGAACAAAATGTGAGCTGCAGTAACTTCAGCCCGGTGTTGTGAAAAACAGGATACGGCTCGTCCGCTGCCGCCAGATCACAGGAGCAGCACGCAGTGTTTATAGTGAAGCTCAGCTTTTTGGGCTTGATGCAGCTCCCTCAGTGGCCTTGGGGTTGTTAAGAGTTGTTTTCTCCCTTTTCACTCGCAGACTTTCACTTTCTGGAAGGCTGAGAGGAATCTTCGGGGCAAAGCGGGATTACAGAGCCCCGGGCTGACATCGAAACGTGTCTCTTGCAGCTTGTTGGGGGAGCTGGTTAATATATTTAAAATCATACCCAGAAAGTTCAGATAAAACAGAGAATTAAAGTGTAGGCAGGGAGAACCTTGGAGATTTATCAGATAAATCAGGAATTTATCCCTTCCTGCTGTTAAATCCACCTTACCTCAAGTGTGTGTCCCTGCCTTCCTCAGTGCACGAGTGCTGTGAAGCCTCGTGAGATGAAGGTGATCTTCCTTGGATTAGACATAAAAACACCAAGATGCTCACCCAAACCCCAATTTTCAGAGTCCTCTCTTGCAAAGCCACCTTCCACAGGCAGCTTAAGCTTCAGAGAAGCCTGGCCAAGGCTGTGGATGTGTGGATTCCTCACTCCCTTCCAACCAGCAGAGGAACATGTATGAGATGTAGGCTTAGCACAGGGGTTGAGTGCTGGGTCCTTTTCCCAGGTGCTTTGGCATTGCTTGTATGAAACTATTTTCAGGAGACTCGGTGTGATGGGAGGGCTAATGCTGATTTCTCTGGGGATTTGAGGGTTTTGTCAGGAGGACGGGGGATATAAAATGGTTTTCAGGGGAGCAGCAAGGATTCGGATAAAACAGAAGCATTCGTTTTTGGTGTGCGCATCACTGGCATCAGATCTGCCAGGGGACTTCAGCTCTTAATCTGGACACTTCATCCCCTTGGCTGTTGCTTTCTAGAGCTGTCAGAGGCTCATTTTTCATTATAAAGGGATATTGAAGCACTTGAGAAGGGAACTGCTGCAGAAGCACCTTGTGGGGACCCATGTTCCCCTCAAGACAGAGCAGTGTCTGCTCTGCCTGTCTGAGCACAGCAGGCCCTAAAACGTTGGATTTTGGTCCTGCAGCCAATTCTGGCTATCAGCAGACTTGGAAACCCCATTCAGGGTCCATATTGTGGCTCTGGCTGCATCCAGATGGCCCCGTGGGTGCTGCATCAGCCCTGGGGCTTTTTACACGATGATGTGCAAAATGGGCATAACATTGGGATAAAATGCAACCACAGGTTAAAAAGTGTCAGTGTTTTGTTATACAGCTTCTGGAGAGTGGAAAAGAGCCCAGTGAAACTCCAGAACTACTTCAGCTCAAATGGGAGGTTCTCACCTTAGGAGCAGTTGTGCCCTTTCAATAGGAAACAGGGAAAAGGGGATTTTCTAAAACCCGCTTTATATTAGTATGACCATTTCTTCCCAGAAGCCAGAAATTAGGATGAATTCTTTAAGGAGCTGCTTGAAATGAAAAGCAGATGGAGCATGAAGCATCTGCCATAAACCACTGAGACTGAAGGTGATCAGGAATGTGAAATTCCTGGAGCATCTCAAAGCAGTGGTGCATCAGAACATGAGGGATTTGAGCTATCCGAGTATCTGCACTCCAGACAGCCACATGTGCACCATCAAAGAGCTCTGAATTGCAAAGATGCTGGATTTTGAACGGTTGGAGTCTCTAAATCCTCAATCTGAGAAGCATCCCGGGGTTTGGGGTTAGACAGATAAACCCATCAGGGGCAGGGTGATAAATAATGAGGCTTTTGTAGGACCAGCGAATCTTTGGCCACTTGGGAGTTTTGTGCACTTCACACACTGCACAAATTATCCTGAAAGGAAAAGTCTTCCTCTTTTTTTTCCCCTTTTTACTCCAAATTAGGAACTTGTCAACTTTTGTTTTGTGGCAAAGTCTTGTGCATTTTACTGAATGGGTCAAAGGATCAAGATAGAGTTTTCTAAACTTTTGCTGCAGGATTTTGGTGATAAAGATGGCTTGTAATAGATGTCTCCCAGCAGGAGCATCTGAAGATGAACTGTTGGGTTATGCTGAGCCTGAGAACTCCTGTAGTTTCCCTTTAAACTGGAATTTACTCCATTTGGCACGTGACTGTGACCTTTGTGTGTAGGGTTCTATCTTAAAAAGCAGTGTGACTGAATTTCATCCTGATCCTGTCAAATTGCCTCAAAGCACTCGTGTGTCAATTTTATTACTCTTTAAGCCTCAGACCGTAGAAGCTTCCAGAAGTTTCTTTATATTGAGGCTGGTTTGAGTGAAAGGGGATTCTGCTTGGACTCAGATACAGGATTTCTGAAACTCCTGAAAGCTGCTGTCCTCATTCTTCAGTGTTATTTCCTGGTACAACACAGAGGAACAAACACAATTACAGACCCTGAAGCGCCCAGTGGGAAATTTGAGGTGTTGGAGATTTTTATGGTGAGCTTTGATGCTGTGTTCTTACATCTCTGTATCCTTTCACCTCCTGAGGAAGGAAAACAAAGGAAAAAGAGGAGAACTGAGGTTTATTCTCTTTCTCCCGATTTTTCTGGGCCTGTGCCTTTGATGCCTGGCTGTGGTGGGCGGATAGTTCTCCTGGAAGTGTGTATTTCTCCCTGTCCTTGGTCCTGCAGAGGGTCCATAACCAGCTCCTGAGGTCTGCTGGCAGCATCCTTGGGGTTTGCTGTGGTGTTTAGCAGGAGGGAGATCTCCAAAGCTCCCTGCAGTGTGGGCATGCTGAGATGGAAGGCTTGAAAACATTGGAGAGATGGGATTTCAAAGAGAACTTCTGTTTTGCTGGCTGTCTAAGGTAGCTCAGAGCTTAACCCTTGATCTGAACCCAGAGCTGAAATGTTGACCATGGACTGGCTTTGACATGTGCCAAATCCTCATCAGCTTTCCTGCCTGGTTGCCTTGGTCACCTTGTCCGTCAGGATTCCATTCCTGAGGAAGGAGGGGAAATAAAGGGATTGCAGGGAGGCTTTTCCCCTTCTCTCCCGTGCCTCTCCTGCCCTGGATGAGAGACGAGAGAGCTCCTGCATCACTCTGCAGCCCTTCATCCCTAAATATCACCTTGGTACCAAAGTTTAACATCCTGAACTTGGAATGATTCCCCAAAACATCCAGCCTGGGTTGTTTTGGGATCTCTTTGTGTCAGTTGTGGGTGGGAATGTTCTAAAGATGCATAAAAATATTCTGTTTTTTCTATGGATGTTTCCTTCAAAGACACCCAGAATTTCCTGGGGAATGGGCTGAAGGAAGTTAGACAGAAAGGGAAAAGTCTGAGCCTTGATCTGATTTTTCATTCCTCTCTGCTCTCAGCATATGCTTGGCTTCTGCTCCAAACTCCCTGAGTGGATTTCCTTTTCCAGTTGAGTTCTTGGTCCCACTTGTTCAGTGATTTACTCTTCACAGGACTTCAGGGGAGATTCATCTCCACAACATTGGGCAGAGTCCAGCAGCCATCACATAAATGAAAGCCCAGCTTGAGGGCATTGGGAGAAGTTTGTAATTCTGAGTTTTACAGCGTTTTTAATATTAAAAAGTGATTTTTTTTTTAAATTAAGGTTTTAATAAACACATCCGTGCTGCTGTGCTGCAGGTCAGTGTAATTAAACTTTCTTTGCATGGGATATCTCAGAGAACTGGGAAGAAACATTAACAGGCAGTTCAGAGAATGTCCATCAGTTGTGGTTGTGATTTTGATTTAGTAAATGTACAATTAATAGACTTCAGGACCTGTAAACCCAGTTTTTAGGGCTGCTGGTCATTAACTTACTGCTGTGGAATCCCAAGCAAAGTGAGGCCAGAATTGCTGCAGTTTCCCCTGAAACTGTAACCTTGTCTCTACCAACTGGGACATTTCAGAAATCCAGGCAGGTAAAATGGAACTGTCACACTGATGAACATAATTGCTCCCCATTCCAGTGTGTAGCTATACCTTAATTTCAGGGGAATGCTCCTGTAATAATCAGCCACTCGAATTCCACAGCTGGACCAAGAGTTGGTTTTTCTGCTGTAAATTTCCACGGTGCAGGTGGAGTGACACATTTTTCAGTGGCTTTATGAGCCTGTCACAGATGAAATGCCATCATAATGCAGCTCACCTTCTCCTCAATGAAGCCATGGCAGTCTCTGGGCTGCAGAACATCCTGGAAATGTTTCACCAGATGTTGACTTTAAAAAGGCAGAAAGATAAATTGTGGTTAATGCTGGATTTCAGTGCCTGTGGCAGGTGGATCTTTACAAGGAGAGGCAATGTTTGGTCATGACTGCAATTAAAGAGTGAGCAATAAGCTTTGGGAAGGAGTGTGTTTAATCTGGTGTAATTATTGTCTCCATTACTAAGTGAATTTTGCTGCCCACTAGAAGGATTCTTGATCCTAGAATCTTATCTGGCTGATTATGGATTAAAGAAAGTGCTGGAAGTCTTGGATCCAGCCAGGATGAATCACAAAATCACTGAAGTTGGAAAAAGCCTCCAACACTGAGTCCAAGCTGTGCCCAATCCCCACCTTGTCACCAGCCCAGAGCACTGAGTGCCACCTCCAGTCCTGCCTTGGACAGCTCCAGGGATGGGCACTCATTGCCTCTCTGGACAGCCCATTCCAGTGTTTAACAACCCTTTCCATGAGGAAATTCCTCCTGATGTCCAACTGAACCTCCCTTGGTGCAGCTTGAGGCCATGTCCTTGTGCATAAGGACTTCCATGACCAGCAAGGGCTCCTTTGCCAGGACTGAAACTGAAAATGAGCTTTTGTGATGCTCTTCAATGTTTCATCCTTCTGCTCTCTCCTACTGTAGTTTAACTACCTGAACTTTTAAAAAAAGATATTACTTGCTTCTCTGGACCTGGTTGTCCTTTCAGAAATGATTTCAAAGCTTCCAGACATTGTTGCCCCTGACCTTTCATATTGGAAAGACTCCCTTGTCCCAAAAGCAATGTTTTGGAGTGACAGAGAATCCTGTGAACCGGGGTGTGACCTTGTCTACTCATGGAACCACCCCTCAGTCCTGTTTGTCCTGCCAAATCCTTCCTTTTCTCTAAAGTCTCGAGCAGTTTGGAGTGTGAGGTAGGAGCCTGCAGCTGTTGGTCTCAAGATCACGGGAAGTCTTCATCTGTGAGAATTAAATTCCAGGCCCTTTGGGTTGCCAGGAGTGGTCAGGAATGTGACCTGTGGTTTCTGGATCTTCCCAATAAATGGAAAGGAATTTGCCTGGGAACAGCTGGTCTGATGACTCCTGAAAGGTCAAGCTCATATTTGCATGCTTGAGGTGTCTCTTGTCAGGTTTTAGCCTGGAGTTTGAGGGTGCTGAGCACCAGAAGTGCTGTTTGTGTCTGTTCCTCTCCTGCCTGCAAGCAGCCACCTCCCAAGGTGTCCTTTATTCATGTGGCTGCCTGTTCATTACACATCACCTTTGATTTTTGGGTTTTTACATCCTGCTCCCATGCTTATCTCTGCCCTGCAAATGGTGCAGAAAGCAGATTTCAGATAAGATCCCAAAGCCACTGAGAGATTTTTGTTCTTTTCATTTTGGTGATAAAGATTTTCATTGTGGCACCAATAACCTCTAAAGCCAAGCCCTCCTTTATCTGATCCAGCTCATTGGATTTTACCTCTCTCAGCAAGGGACTGATGCTGCAAGAGCTAAGGTGGGCATTTGGGAGCTCAGGGCAGATTCCTGTGTGGGAATTCTCTGCTCTGGAGCCTTCCAGAAAGTGGAATTGGGCAGCTCCAAGGTTTTTCAGCTGTCTCAGAGGAAGAGCACCATCAAGGGTGGTGGCACAGGCAGGCTGGAGGCTGAGGAGACTTTCTCCAGTGCATCCTCTCTGTTCTGTGGAAAAACTTGTGTTCTCCTGGAGCAATATCAGCTGCTGTCATCTCATCCTTTCTCCTGTGCATCCCCAGTGAGCTCATATCAACATCAGCCTGAAAACAGGAAGAGGAAGGGAAGCTACTTCAGAGGCTCTTAAATTCATATTCTGACACTTTAATTCTCTTTCTGGCTGCTTTGTGTTTTGGCCTGGTGTGTTTTTTTCCGATGGAGATGAGAGGTGTGAGTGGATGGAAAAGAGAGAGGCTGTTCTTTCAGCAGGGGCTGTTAAAGCAAATCTCAGTGTAGCCATTCCTGACCGCTGGGGCTGTTTGTTTTTGTGTCCTGCTGCTGTTTTTTGGCTCGGGGCAGCATATTATTGATTCCTACAGCCTTAGATTTCTGTCTAGGGAAAAATGAAGTGCTTCATGTTTTCCTGCCCAAGAGTAGGGAAGACAAGAGATCTGCATGAAGCTCATTAGGGACACAGTCCAGAATGCCTGAAGAGTTGGTGTTAAAAAGGCAGGGGGTGGGGGTTTGTGAACCCTAAACTTAGAGTTTCTGCCTTGATCCTCTTCCAGGCTTTGGGGACTGGCAAAACTGAGCAAAAAGCTTCTTGTATTTCCTGTTTTGCTGAAGTCAAAATGTCTGGTGGCAATTTTGGTGCTACTTCTGGTCCCGGATGAACAGAAGAATGTGGGTTGTGCAGAATCAAATATTAACAGTTTGGTTACGTGTTTAAAGTGTGGACTGAATTTCTGCTTCTCGAGATGAACTAACAGTGCCTATGGCTGATGTGAGAAGGTTTTCAGTGCTTTAGCAACACGATTTTTGTTGTGGTTTGTCCCAGGGATTATTGGAAACAACAAAGCTATAGGAAAATACATCACGACCATGATCTTTCTGTACTTTGCCTGCCTCCTTCCATCCATTGCCTTTGGATCCCTCAATGATGAGAATACCCGAGGAGCTATCGGTGAGTTCATCAGTTTTGTGCTTCTCAAATTCATCAGTTTTGTGCATTTGATTCCCTGTGTTAAAAATGCCATACTGGTCACAGAAAGTTCTGATAGTTTTTATTTACGGGGGGAAAACAAACGCAAAGCCACGACTGAAGGATGTTTTTCTAGTTAAGTTCATGAGTTTTGTAGAAAACCAGAAAAATTGAACACTGCTTTGGGTGTTATCATGTGCCTTGGACTGATACAGATGTATCCTACCGTATTTTTGAATTATGCTGACTTGATCTAATTATTTGCCCATTCTTCTTGGTAAAAGCTCCTGTGCTTTTGACCTGGATTTGGTTGCCAGTATTGAAATCCCTGGGACAGAGCTAAGCAGCATCCTTTATCCCAGTTGTAGAAACAGTTTGTGGTGCAGTCACAGTTCAGACAAGCACTAGTTATGTCTTATAGGTGTTAAAATAAAATAAATATATTTAAAATGTATATATAAAATATAACAATACACAGAAAAAAATCCCAGAGCCCACCAACTAGCTGAACATCGGAAGCCTAAATTATGGTACGAATAAAGGGTCACTTTTTTGATTTATGAATGTGTTACCTCTGCACTCTTTAAACATTTCTTCTGCTCATTAGTGCTTGGTTTCTCTGCCCTGTGAATGCTCCTGGATGAGGGAGGGATTGACCCAAATCCCTTTTTTTTTGTTTCCATCCCCCCCCCAATTCCAGATGTGCGGAAGACAATTTTCGGGCAGTGCATTGGAGGGCTGCTCTACTCCCTCTTCTCAGGGCAGCCTCTGGTTGTGCTGCTGACCACAGCTCCCTTGGCCATCTACATCAATGGTGAGTCTGCTGCAGGTCTGCACCAGGGGATTGAGGGGTCGGAACTTTGGGTGAGAGATTTGTAGAGCTTGAGTTGTGTTGGTGTGATAAATTGGTGTTTAATTTGTCAAGGAAAGGTTCTCCTGCCAGGGCCATGGGAACAGCTCCCCTGGGAAGTTACAGGTCACAAAGTCAAGGGATTCTTGGACAAGGCTCTCAGGCACGTCATGGGATTATTGGGGTGTCTTTTGTGGGGCCAGGAGTTGGATCATTGATCCTGGGGGAGTCCCTTCCAGCTCAGGATGTTCTGGGATTCTGCAAAATCGGAATCAAGTTCCTCCCCTTTCCATCACCATCAGAATCAGAAAATCCTAAGTTGGAAGGGACCCACAGGGATCATCAAGACCAACTCCTGGTATAGTTCAAATTCTTCCTCTAAAGAAATCATTTTGCAGAGAAAAAACTTCATGAAAATAAGCATTTCTTCAGCTTCAGTGAGGAAATCTGTTTCAGTAATGGTTTTCTCATGTGGCTACGTTCAACCAGCTTGAGACAAAGTTTTTTTGGGTTTGTGGAGTTTTGAGGTTTTTTTAATTGATATTTTAAAGTATGATCAGCAGCTTTCCAGGTACTGAAAGCTGAACTCAATGAAACAGAGATCAACCAAAGGAACAAGCTCACTATCTGTGGGGCTGATCAGAGGATGGGCTGTGACCAGCTGGAAAGAGCAGCTCTGAGACCCCTTGCTCAACAGCATCCCAAAATGTCAGCGAGAGCAAATTCCAGCTGCTTTTGCAGCCTCAATCCCTAGGAAAAATGCTTTCAGCAGTGTGGGGGGGAATATTTTTCCTAGTGTCTCTCCCCATTTCTTGTGATGGAAGGGGAGAACAGTTTGTGTTGATCCCGTGTCCCTCTTGAAGTGCAGGAATATGGATTTAATGGAGTCTGTAATAAATGTGTCGGGGTGAAGTCTTCAAATTGGCTCTTTTTGGCCTGGAGCAGGTGGGAATCACGGGGTGGCAGTGACAGGAGTTGATGGTGACACATGAACACTTCACTTTTGCAGTCATCCGAGGAATCTGTGACGACTACAACTTGGATTTCAGCGCTTTCTATGCCTGGATTGGACTCTGGAACAGCTTTTTCCTTGTGATCTACTCCCTCTTTAATTTCAGCCTCCTGATGAAGCTCTTTAAAAGGTAGCTATTTCCAAGGAGTCATATTTTGATCAGATTATTCTTCAAATGGAAAAATTACACATTCTACAAGCTCCTTAATTACGAACTTGCTGCAGAATGTATTTTGTGAGATGAGCAAAGTATCATTTTGGCTTATTGTTCCAGCTTGAAAGAAGTTCTCTGATTTACTGGGTTTTGTTTCTAAGTTGGAGCCTAACTCAAATTGGTATATTTTCATGTAAATTGATGAATATGCTGATTTTTCTTTGAACAGAGTTGAATGCAGCTCTATTAATTCCTGGGCTTTTTCCACAGGTCAACAGAAGAAATAATTGCACTTTTTATATCCATCACATTTGTGCTTGATGCCATCAAAGGCATTTATAAAGGTAAGTCTTGCAGCAGTGTTTTTCAGAGCAGATCTCTGCTTCGCTGCCTTGTCAAAGGCAAGCACAAGGCTGCAAAAATATGTGATGTTTTCTTGTTCTGTGTTCATTCAAAGTCTTCAGGGAATAAAAGAAAATCAGTGTGTGTGAGATGGAAGCAGCCCTTTGTCATCAGTTTACCTGGGTGTGCAGAATTTTTAGCAGCTCTAATTTCAGTCGGTTGAGACAGAATTGGTTTCTAAACTTTCACCAAATAGAGAAACCATGATGTTATTGATGTGATTCTTCTCCCGATTACAGCTGGGTTTTAAATGGTCCTGGAAAAAAAAAAAAAACAAAAAAAAAAAAACAATTTAAATGCCATGTATGGATGGAGTCCTTATTCTTTAACACATTTTTCAGACTCTGTGGAGGGGAGTTGAAAGATGGGTTGGGATTTCCTGGTTTTCCCTGAGCTCTGAGACCTTCTTTAATGGCAATACAAGGACTGCAGTTCCTAAAGCTCCTCTGGCCTTTCCAGCCACTTGGTTTTCCCATATCTGGGTTAAATTTTAAGTCTCCATGGAGAGCCTTGGGGTTTAACAGATTCCTCCGACATTTCTCTCCCTCCCCACAGGGATTGGCAGGAGTTGTTTGAGCAGGTGAATCACAGTAGCAGAAATACCTCATGAGCGGCAGCATTTCTGTTCATCCCAGTGAGGGGCTGGACAATGCCCATTCCTTGATTTCTCTGACCTGTTGTCCAACATCCCAAAGTTTGGGCTGTCCTTTGAAACCCTTCAGGATACACCCAAGCACACTCCTTGTTTTTAAGACACTCAGGCTTGCAAGGGAGTGCTTTCCAAGAGATTTGACACTGCAGAGCAATTTGAAGTGAGATACTTTCTCGCTTCACTGGGAATCCTTAATTTGCCTTGTGTGCTTTGATTGTGCAATCAGTGTTTTGTTTTTTTCTCTGCACAACACCTGCATCTTTTAAATATCCTGCTTAGGGCTTGGTGAGGGAGAAGTTTTTTCTGGGATAGTTGCTAAGTCTGTGAGCTTTGCTGTGTGTGTGCTGTCAGTGCCCTGTCCTGAAGGTATGGGACAGTCTCCAGGTGGTCTTCAACAGAATATTCAGCTGCTCTGTAAAAATTAACAAGTATCCACAAAGTTTCTCTAGCCCAGAGCTGATCTCCCGTAGCAGAGGTGTGGGGTGCAGGTTAGAAATGCAGGAAGCATCCACTAGTCTTGTCTGCCAGACTTTTCAGGAATATGCAAGTAAATCCTCAGGGTATTGCACTGGGAACAGTAGGAGATCCTGTAAGACAAGGAGCAGTGACGTTACTGACAGAAACCAGGTTTAGATTGGATATTAGGGAGAAATTCTTCCCTGTGAGGGTGGTGAGGCACTGGAACAGAGTGCCCAGAGCAGCTGTGGCTGCCCCTGGATCCCTGGAAGTGTCCAAGGCCAGGTTGGATGTTGAAATAAATTAGCTAAGGCTCCATTTTCTTCATGCAGGAAAAGCCAATTCTTTATTGACATAACTCATTTTATACAGTTTTCACATACCTCGTGTGCAACACCTCTTGGTTGGTAGTTTTCTTACTACTTTGTTTATTGGTCAGAAGGTGATTTGTGTGTACATGTTAGGGTTCAGGTTGTTTACATTTTTCCTTTGTGGGTTCTCATGGAACAGATCTAATGTTTATGTTGGTGCACTTATTTTTCTCGCCGAGAATAGATTGTTGTGCTTAACGAGCTTTTCATACCCAAGATTGTTTTGTATGGGAACTTACAAGTTATCTGCATTAAACTAAAGTAGCAGGGCCTAATCTATATTTTATAAGACTTTCCTTTAATAACTTCATTTAGCTGGCTGCAACAGTTGGACAGGGCTTGGAGCAAGCTGGGATAGTGGAAGGTGTCCCTGCCATGGAATAAGGTCATCTTAAAGGTCCCTTTCAACCCAACACATTCTGTGTTTTTATGTGTCATTAGAGAACCAGCTGAATTCTCTTTGTACTTGTGAAGGGATGCATTTGTAGAAATGATGGTAATAAAGTCACACCAACACTCCTTTGCGGCTCATGTTGGCTTCAGCTGCACCTGGGGGTGTTCAGGGCATCCACAGGTGGGGCCAAAGCTGTTTGCAGACACAGGAGGGCACCGGTGCTGGCAGACACAGACCTCATCCTTAACCCTCTTAGAGCCCATGTTTAAAAACATGACACCAGTGCAGCTCATGGCTGCGGGCTCATCTTTGTTTTTCCCTTCCTGTTTTCGAGGAGGTGATGGTTTGCTGCTGCTGCCACCTCCTCCTTCCACTCAAAATTTTGGTTGAGCAGTTCAGTAGGAAGTGAAAGCTGGTATTTTCCTCATGCTGCTTAAACATATAGTGCCTTATCCAGCTGGCACCAACTCTGGGGCTCCTGAGTGCCAGGGGACAATGCCACCTCTCCCCAGATGTTTTCCCAGCCTGTTCAGAACCGTGATTTTTTTCAAGGTACACATGCAGGAAAGGAGGGGGAGGGCGCTGCCCTGCAGAGGAACCAAAGCCCTGAGCGTTCACGCGGTCCCGGTGACACTTTGTTTTCTCTGCCTGGCCCGGCCACCGAGGCTGTGTTTGTTTGATCTTGACATCTGCACTGGGCAGGAAATGGTGGTGAGCAGGCAGAGGAAAACAAAGCCAGCTCGTGTTGTTGGAGGCTGGAGAAGGGCTCGGCTTCAGCCAGGGCACCCCCGGCTCCGCTGCTCTCTCTGGATGTTGGCAGCGAGGTTCGCTGAGCTCTGGTGTGAAAACAAACTGGAAATGTTCAGGAATCAAATCCTTCCCAGCAAGGTGGTATGGGATGAAGGCCTCCACTCTCTTATCTTGGTGTGTTCTTGTTGCTTTAATTAAAATACAAGAGTAAAGGAAGGTTTTTTCCTCCATCCAGGAGGGACCGGAGCAATCCTGCCTGGGTTGGTTCATATAAATTGAATTGCAGCCTCAGAGATGGAGTGTGGAGCGACGTATTCAAGTTGAACACAGGGCACCAAATATCATCCCCAAATATATTATTGCAGTATATCCATCCCTAAATAAAGTATTGCAATATAGCCATCTGTGGGAGCTTGAGGAAATCTACAAGACCCAAAACAAACTCACTTGTTTGTTACTCATTCCAGTCCAAATTTTAATCCAGAGGAATGCAAATACATTCTCTGTAGTTCCTGGGTTGTTTGTGCTGCTGGTTTCTCTGATGCTCAGATGTGTCTCTAGGACTCAGTAACTCTTAGGGTGAGCAGGCTTTTCTCCCTGGCCAGTTATGAATTCCCAGGAAATGCTGCCAGAATAATTTTTTGTCAGGACAAAAGCGTCCTTTGGCGTTCAGAGCCGGAAAGTGCAAATCTTCTAACAACCCATTCTGTGCCAGGCTGTGGGTCATGGCAGTGCCCTGGGTCCCAGCTTTACCTGTTTGCAGAGCAGGTGTGTGTGTGTCCTGCTGGGGCTGAGGCAGCTGGAGCACGGAGGGAGGAAATAAAGGAGAGCAGAGCCTCTTCCGTAGCACGCGATGGGGAGCGCGCGGCACTGACCGGGATCAGGATGGGATTGCTCCTCACTGGGGGAACCTCTCTGCAGCTTTAAGGTGATCTCCTCACTCCTGGCTGCTCTTGGTGCAGTTGGAGAGGTGAAATCTTGAACTGTAAACCTTCTGTGATGTTTAAATTTATGTATAGATGTACTGGATGGGACAGGCTTGTCTCTTGCGTGCCATGCTGACCTCATCCACTTGTGGAATGCCCAGACTCCTTTTAAAGCACCTTTAAATCCTTCTGAAGATGGTACCAGAAAGATCATTAGTGCATTTCAAATGGCTTCTTGGCTGAACTTGGGGCATTTTACACTGGGGTGAGCTCCAAACCAGCAGTAAGGCAACCTGGGCTTCAGCCAGACTCATGATGGTTGCAAATATTGGTTGTGCTGCACAAGAACATTCAAAATCTCTTTTCAAATATTCAGAATTAATTTGTCTTCCCTGCTTTCCCTGTGGCTGTTGCAGATGGAAAAGCTGAAATGTTTGAGGCTTTCAGAACCTGGATTATTATTTGAGGGTGAGGGAAATGTTAGGAGGTGCATTTTAGCCTAAGCTTCAGGTGGTTGTGTTTTTGCCTAGAGAGGATGGTCTTGCCCTGAAGTTCTCTATGCAGAGTTTGAAGGGGTATTTTGACTAAAATGAAGAAAGGTAGTGGGACTGCAAAGCTCTGGCGTGGTGGTTTCCATGCTCCTGTATTTCCCGTGGATACAGGGAAGTGTGGGTGCTGCATGTTGCCATTTGAGCAGATATTGTGGGAACACTGAGGCTGCAAAGCCCAATTCCCATCTTCTGGTTGCACTTGCTCCTTCAGGCTATTCTTCCCCAAAGAAGGAAATGGGTTTATTCCCCCAAAGGGGTTAAATGATCCCCAAACCATATTTATACACTTGGAGCCAGCCAGTGACATAGAAATGGGAACACAGTAAATGCTCAAGAGCAAGAGGGTCTTTACAGCTGTCCATTCCTTATATAAATGCCCTTGAGCTGATCTAAAACATTTATGGACAGTTCCAGGGGCTTTAGTGGGTTTTTGGCTTGTGCAGGTTTACTTCAGGTGCCCTGTAACTCTAATTTGCATTGTAAATTTAAATGTTCTGCCAGGTTTTGCATGTCATCCACACTTATCTGTAAAATCTGGACCAGCCTTGGAAGAAAAGTAATCACTGTACACTGTGTAATCCACTTAAGGATCTGTGCAGCCTGGCTGCTCTTAGTGTTTACAGAGAATCCTAATGGAATTTGTTCACCAGGCTGCTGAAAGCAGGTGTCTAGATAGAAATATTTATATGTATCTCTAAGAGCAGTGCTTCCAGTGTTGGGAACAAAACCACGTAATTAGCACTGGAAGTCCTTACAGTGTTGCTTTACAGATTGATTTAGCTATTACCTGTTAAAATAAGTGAAAAAATCAATTTGTGAAGCTCTGGCTTGCTAAGAGCAACAGCTCTGATTTCTTTCTGCAGGCTTGAGAGGCAGAGCTGGTGAAGCATAACGTTAACACTCCATGATCGAGCAAGAAAACCCACTTGATTTTACTTGCTTTGATTGTCACGCTCCTCACCTAACGCTTGCCTGTTGGTTGTTTGTGCAGTTTTTAAGAAATATTACCACCACGACCACGCAGGAGGTGGAAAACCACAGGCTGATGCTATCCCAGGCCTCGGCATCAACACCACCTTCCTGATGAACTCCTCAGTGAGTGAAAACCAGACTTGCACTCACGATGGGCACTACGGGCGTGAGACCGCCGTCCTCAGCCTCATGTTGATGTTGGGAACCCTTTGGCTCGGCCACACGCTCTACCAGTTCAAGAAAAGGTGAGTTGTGTAGAGCTCAGGGTGCTGATTATTTCATGTTCTCTCTGAGGAATCTTAGATCTTCATTCTGCAACCCAGGAAAGTCAGGTGGAAGCCAAAGGCAGAGCTGAACTTGGCAGGGCCACCTGGAAAATATTCCCAGCAGAGCAAAATGTTCGCTCGGTGGACGATGCCCGTCTGTCTTCAGTTTGGCCTCACAGATGACTCTCAGAAAAAGCTTTGGGTTCCCAATTTACATTGGGGTCCCTGTATCTCCATCCAAACAGGCACTGAACCATTTTGCCAGGCAAAAATTCCTGACGGTGCAGGAAGGTCTACTGGGAACATACCTTCAGTGTGCTCTTGGGAGTCAAACACCGGCTGTAATTTGGGGTTTGCTCCTATTGCTCTTAAAACTCTTCATTTGCAATGCAGGAAGCAATTAAAGTAAAGTGGAAATGAGACACAAATTGGTGCTTGAAGGCCTTTTTTTTCTCTAGCTTGCATCTTATTTTCTTGTTTTTTTTGTGTTTTGCTTCTGCATTCATCAGCCTTCAAAGGCTGTAGGTTCCAGAAGATTTAGGGCTGAGTGAAAGACTGATTTGTCACTCAAAGTATGTCTTCAGAATTGCAAGATGGGACTGAATTTTCACTTCTAAAGCGTTAAATGTTGTCTGGATTGAGTGATTGTCCTCACAGTGGGGTGCTGATGGGAATTTTTTGTCTCTTTTGCAGCCCATATTTGCACGCCAGGGTACGCGAAATTCTGTCCGACTGTGCCTTACCCATTTCAGTCCTGACCTTCTCTGTTGTGGGTTCCTATATCTTCAAGGAAATTGAAAGTAAGTTCTGGTTTTGGTCTCTGAAATACTGGGGTTTATGAAAGAGAGAAGTGAAATCCTAGAAAAGTTTTGCTAAAAAATAAAGTTCTTCTGTGTAGTTTCACAAATCCTGCATGTACCTCCCATCAAGAGCTCAGATTTCCTCATTAGATTAATGTCATTCAAAACCCCGATGAAATGAGGCTGGGGCAAGAAAAATTATCCAGATGTGTCTTTTCAATGAGTTTGAGGTGTGTGTGACAGTAAGGGAGATGAACAATTTCTGGCAAAGAACAAAGGGCAGAATAATCAGCAGGCAGGAAGGGTTGTTGCCAGTCATATCAACATGGAGTTGGTCATCCCAGTTTGTCCTCTTTGTCTCCAGTTTGTTTTCCTAATTTAGGTGAAATGGTGCAGAGCATCTGGGCAGCTCTAAGTTACACAAGGAAATCTAAAAATGAGACACCATTCATTGGCCAGATAGATCAACTTTTCCATATCAGGAAGTGATAATGGGGACAGGAATTGCATTGTCCTGCAGTGACGTGAGCGGGTGATGTGAGGAAATGTATGGAAACAAAAAAGAAATGGCTTTTTTTTTTTTTAAAATTGTGATGGCCATTCCATCCAGTTGGATTGCAAAATGATGTGTGGCCATGTGTGATTTATCCCTAGCCATGGATTGCTTCCAGTGGCAGCAGAGTTTAGATTTAGATTTTATACTAAAATGCCTTGCACAGCTTGTTGGGGATGAGGAAGTTTTCAAATGCCTCTGTGGGTTGATGAGCTGAGCATTATGCTGCTGGTTAGAAATAAGGCTTCCTCATCTGAAAACACCTTGCATCTATGGAAAACAAATTTCCCTCTTTTGTTTCGCTCCAATATCCGTAATGCCTCGCTAGGACTAGCAGTGGTCTATCCCATCAGGATGGCAGCCAAATCCTAAGTGGATGGAAGAGAAAAATAAACCAAACCAACCAGATGGACCCATCTTCCATGGCCTCCAGGCTCCCACATGCCAGAGCATCATGCCTGCTTTCCTGCCTGCTTCCCAGTACTTCGTGGTGTGGATAAAATGTTGATGGTTGGACAAGAAGGTGATTCCTAACATCCATCTCCTCCTCTTTGCAGTGTCCAAATTCAACTACAACGCCTCTGACAGCTTGTTTGTGCTGGCCCCTGTGCAGTCCCTGTCCATAGGGTCGGTGATGAGCGCCATGGGGCTGGGGTTTCTCCTCTCCATGCTCTTCTTCATCGAGCAGAACATCGTCGCCTCCCTCGCCAACGCCCCGGAGAACAGGTAACGCCTTTGGTGCTGCTTTTCCCTCTGTGGAGGGATGTCCCTGGGTCAGTCACCAGCACTGCTTGCCCAAAGCCTGTCTGAGCATCAGAAAATGTGTTCAGGATGTGTTTCTGAGAATTCCTGTTGTCACAGGCGGAGGTAACTGTGCTGCTTAACTCCTCACCATCCCCAAAGCCCAGTGTTGTGGCAGTGAGCCAAAACCACAAATCCTCAACCAGCTCATCACCTCAACCTATTTCTTCTTTACACTCTGTTCAACAACATTGATGGTCCCCTGAAACTCTCAAGGCATTTTTCATGAAGAGTTTTGAGAGCCAAGAGGTGGTGTAGTGAATGTGAAGTGGATATTTTGTATGGTTTGAGGTCTTTGGATACACCTCAAGATATTTAGGGAGTGTCTGACACATGTGGACACTTGCACTGCTCTTGCAGTACAGAGAATTTGTTGAAAATGAGAAGTCAATGACCTACATTAAACGTTGTAGCACAGCGTGCTGCAGCTGAGCATCAGGAGTGTTCGAAGCTGGTAAATTCCAACTGAAAAAGAGGTGGAAGTGCAATAAAACAATATGTCCAATGTCTGATAGGTCTCACTTATGTGCAAACTTGAGATGATGCACTATTAAAATATTCCCTCTGATGTTTTTGTGCCAACTGCAATCAGATGTGATGTCAAGAATGAATGTGGATGACTTTTTTTTCAGGGAAACTACCACGTCTCCGAGGATCTTTTGCTAATGTGATGCGTGGGAGGGTTCTCTCCTTGCATAATATCCATTAGCATTCTCCATGTTGTAGCTGGAGTGACACAGTATTAGGAGAGAGGAGACAAGCTCAAATTCAGCTACACTAATTTAGTTTCCTTTGACCAGCTCTTATCTCTATTTTATCCCTTTAAGTGTTGCATAAATCTGTATGTAAGTGGGTCATTTATTGGCTAATAGGAATTTTGTCTAAACTTTTGGTATTTTCCACTAGAATGTCTTTAAGGAATGTAAAATGTTCTTTGGAGTTTTTCAGAGTGCCTGGGCACAGGCCCGAGCTGATGCTGATCAGGTTTTGGGGCAGGGATTTTTAAAGATGGAAAAACAGGGCAGGGATTTTTAGAGATGTAAAAACTAGGACTTGACACCATCTGTTTGTGGTGCCATCACAGACCCCTTGCACTATCCCAGGTTGCTCCAAGCCCCATCCAACCTTGCCTTGGACACTTCCAGGGATCCAGGGGCAGCCACAGCTTCTCTGGGCAACCTGTGCCAGGGCCTCCCCACCCTCACAGGGAAGGATTATTTTCTAACATCTCATCTAAACCTACTCTTTGTCTGACTGAGTCCATTCCCCCTTGTCCTGTCACTCCAGGCCCTTGTAAAATCTCTCCCCATCATTCTTGTAGCTCCCTTCAGGTCCTGGAAGGCTGCAATTAGGTCACCCCGAAGGCTTTTCATCTCCTGACTGAACAATCCCAATTGTCTCAGCCTTTCCTCACAGCAGAGGTGCTCCATCCCTCTGATAATCTTGCTGGCCTCCTCTGGGTTCATTCCAACAGGTTGATGTCCTTAAAGCCTTCTGAAAAGAATGGGGAGGACAGCAAACAATGACCCTGAGGGTGCTGAAGGTGCCTTTGCTCAGAGAAAGCAGCACGTGAGCAGGAGCTGTGTTTCCAAAGCGTGAGCCAACGCAGGAAACGCGTTTGCAATCCCACCCTTCCTGCCAGCACCTTCCAGAGTCATTGCAGGGTAGACACCTACCTGACCCACTCACCCCACGGCCTCCTCAGTCAGTGGAAGGGGACACTCCCAGTGGGACCAGGCTTTTGTCCCAAAACTGAGCCCCACCCAAGATTCCTGCTGCCCAAACAATGGCTTTGATCTTCGTGCGCTGGGTCATCTCTACCAGCTCCATGTGCCTCGTGTCCAGGAGTACCTTGGGTGGCTCCAAGTGTGTGCTGAGGTGTTCAGTGGGGCTTATTTGGGTGGCATTGACTCATTTAAATGATGTTCCCTTTTCCAGCTGGTGGTGCCCAGAGAGAATTCATCTGATACCTCATGTTGTATGAGGATGTCAAGTGCTCCAGTGGCAAAGATACAGCCTTGGACCTTTGAGTGAGGGTTTAAAGTCTGAGAGCTGAATCCTTCCCCAGACTTTTTGCTAAACTTTATTCATAATATCTCAGCAGTTGATACAAGATGGGAATATTCAGGAAAGGGGCAGACCTTGCAAAAAATGGCAGGGTTAAAGTCGATGTGAGTTAGCCTTGGTGCTGCTTTCTGCACAGCCCTGGCAAAGTGGGTGTGCTCAGGTTCCTCAGTGAAGGCTGTCAGATTCCCCATCCCCTAAAAATTAAATGCTCTGCAGTACTTGATGAACTTAGGAGGAAATCTCCTTGATTGTCTACCAACATTTTGGAATTGTTATCCAGAGAAGCTGTGGCTGTCCCATCCCTGGAAGTGTCCAAGGACAGATAGAAAGGGGTTTGGAGCAACCTGGGATAGTGGAAGGTGTCCCTTCCCATGGCAGGGGCTTAGAACTGGATGATCTTTAAGGTTCCTTCCAGCCCAAACCATTCTGTGATCCATTCCATGATTCTGTGACTACCAAGGAGGAGCTGAAGTTTAATGAATTCCTGTCCCATTTTCTTATCATGCAGTAGCAATTACATAATTAGGGGATTACTGCAGCATACCGAGCACGTGTTCTGCTCGTGGGGAAGGAGGGAGATCAGGGTTACAAACAAGAAACTTCAGTGTCAGTACTTTGACAGCAAATGCTCAGGATTTTATCCACTCCCTGCGTGGACTCTGCGAGCGAACGCACACATGGATTTTGTGTAGAGTCTGCAATAAATGTAGGAGAAAAACGCTGATGAAATTTTCATGGGCTGTTATTTTAGTGGGCTCTGAGCTTTTCTGCTCAAAGTTGTTCTTCCCAGATGACAACAGCTTTGGGAGCAAACCATCACATTTCACTACCTTTAGTGTTCACATGTAGTGCTGTACCATGCGTACGGTAAATCCAGAGGTGTGAAATCTGTGTGTGTGTGAGAGCACTTGACTGTTGAACAAAGGCAGCCTATAGGGTTTGCACCAGGTGTAACTGCTGTCTCCAACTGTAGTAAAGCATCCCCCTCTCCCAAGTAGGCATCTCTGTATAGGAAAAGAGTTTTCAGTTTACCTTTAGACATTTTAGAACCTTTACCTAGAACTTCCCGTACCTTTCTGACAGTGACTGGCTCAGTGCAAAGAGAGGAGAGCCTGTTGGACCTTGTAACCATTCTTCAAAGCCAAACTGTCCCTCCTAAAACATTAGGTGTTTAGGAAGGAGTACAAAGGAAGTAAAGAGGCTTTTTGCAGTGTTTCTAGCAGGGTGTCAGAGGTTTTCTCGGACACCTGTGCACGGCTTTTCTTTTGTTTTCTGTAACATTTGTTATTTTTCACTTACTAAACCTTTTGCTTCACAAAACACCCCTGAAGAGCAGTCTCACAAAAATTATTTTAAGCCAATCTGCAAGGGCTGGACCCTCAGAGATTGACACCGTGGTTTACAACACTCTGGCCAGTTGTTAACCTGTACCACCCCACCCCTCGTTCCAGGCTGGTGAAGGGCACAGCCTACCACTGGGACCTGCTGCTCGTGGCGCTGATCAACACGGGGCTGTCGGTGTTCGGCCTGCCCTGGATCCACGCCGCCTTCCCGCATTCCCCCATGCACGTCCGCGCCCTGGCCTACGTGGAGGAGAGGGTGGAGAGTGGGCACATCTACGAGACGTAAGTAGATCTCTCTGGATTCGTTCGTGGCTTCCCAATCCTTTGGGAATGGTGGGTGGGTGGAGTGTTGGCTGTTGTATTCCTCATATGAAGGTGATGGGGAAGATGCGCCCACTGAGCCTTGATTTGGCTTCATCCCCTTCACTCAAGCGCTCAAATTCCTGCTCTGGGACAGTGGCAGCATCCCACAGGGATCCCACCCTCTCCATTGTAAATTCTCCTCCAGAAAAGTCAGCCAAGGCCATTTTCAGTTTCAGCCTTGTGGGAAGCTGAGGAGATGAATTGGCTGGATTTCTCCAGATGCTTTCCCCAGAAAGAATCCAAAGCTGATTCACTGCCTGAAACCTGTCTGGTGGTTATTACGAAGGGGAGGAAAAATGCACCATTATTTCAGAGCTCCCATAACATCTCCCACCACATTTTGGGAAAGAGATGCTTAAATTCTCTGGGTTTTAAACAAAAACAAGTGTGAAGCCGTGGCTGGGTCATGGGTTTCTATTTATGACCAACTCTTCTGCTGCTCTGAGTTGAGCAACACATTCTTATCACAGACCTATTAAAAACAAATTAAAAACCTTTTTCTCATGGAACAATCTCTGCTCTGGAGCAGATCTGGCCCGTTTGATCTCGGTCTGTTACAGTTGAGTGCTTTTACCACAGGAGTGGTAATTTCCACTCACATACCATTAGTTTTAATTATCCTGCCTTGGTTTCCATTTTCTCAGTCGCCACTTATCAGAAGTGAGGCTAAGTGATCATTGACTTTGGGAGATGGAGTGGGTCTCTTAATCTTAGTCTTGCCTTCATGCTTGTTTTGGTGCCAAATGGCCCAGCCCAGCCAGGCACAGCTGATTTTTTGGGTCAGGGATGGACAGATTTCACCTTCCACATCTGGAAATTGCTGAGTTCTGCTGCTCCCTGTAACTCTTCTACAGATCTTTTCCTGGGAGATCAGTCCCTTGGGTTTGTATTCCCATTAGGATATGTTGCTATCAGTTGTTTCCACAACTGTATCTCTCTTGAATAAATGCTGAACCCTATTTAAAGAAAAAATCAACTTTGAAATTTGAATTCTGTAGGGTTTTAATCCATGCCCTTGCTCCTCGTGTCCATGATGTGCTCTGGGATACCTCCACTCTCTGTTTCTTTGAGAGATGCAGAACTCACACTTTGAAACCCATGTACCAAACCTCTCTCCTGTGTCTCCTGTTGTCACTTTTAATATCCAAGTGCCTCTTTTTCCTGTTTTTCCACTGTCATGATTCTGTATGCTCGCTTTGCTTTGACAAAGGCAATTCCCCTGCCTGAGCTAAGGACTAATTCCTGCACTCTTACTCTCCTCCTTCACCCAGCTGCCCCCAAAAAAACCCACCTGAGAAGCCTTTTTGGCCTCTGTCTGACCTAGATGCAGCTCCAGTGATTATCCTGGAAGGGCTGAGGGCTGCCCTCATCTCCCTGAGTGTGTTCCCTCACGGCACAGCTCTGCTCTGCTGGAGGAAAAATGGTGCTGGGAACTGGATATTGGGAGTGAAAGTGGGAATGAGGATTTCCTAGTGCTTTGAACTCCCTTTGAGACCAAAGCTTTTTGTTCTCTGCAAAGCACTGGGGCTAGAACAGGAGGCTCCAAGCAATGTAGTCATCTCTTTTTTTCTTTTTTTTTTCTTTTCTTTTCTTTTTTC
>VXBN01014615.1:0-25871 GCA_013397395.1 Sinosuthora webbiana | reverse complement strand
CCTTTTTTTTTTTTTTAACCTCTTAGCCAGCTCTGCTTAAAAAGAAATGAAGCTCAATTAGAAAATCAGCTCTGTCTCCCTTGGCAGGCTCCTTCCCCTGCACTCAAATCAAAGCTCCCACAGGATGATGATATAAACAAGGATAAAGATCTGTCACAGTGAAAGCAAAATTTTCTTCTCCCCTGTAGAGAAACGATTTAAGTTTCCTGTGGCAATCTGCAAACAGGCTCTTGTTGATTACTTGGAGAAGTTCAGCAGTGGCTAATCCCATGCTAGCCATATTTGGAGGATTTTGGGGAAATGAGCCTGGATTATGCTCTTTAATCTCCATTAATTACTTTATTTCCATCACAACGCAGACTTTCTGGAGCTGTTTCCTCAAGGGCCAAAGCAGATTCTGAACACATGGAAATCAAGGATTCCTCTGTTGACTTAATGTGACTGGGATGTTCTCACTCTGGAAATGAGGTGCTAGAATTAGCAGAAGACCAATCTAAAGCTGGGAACATCAGCTTTAAAAAAGATCATGTTTGGCCAATTACGAGCAATTTTAGCTATGTTCTGATAAAATATTCCAAACTATTAAGTGGCATTAGCAGGAGCTGGCAGCAATTGCAGTACGTCTTGTCTGTGATCAAACACAGCGCTGTGACTGCTGCATCCCTAAGAGATGGCTGCAGAAAATTCCATGAACTTCAGAAATCCCTTACCAAAGGGCTGCCACTCTGAGCTTGTACTTGCAGCCTTGCATCTGACTGAAATGTGTTTTTGTGGCTCGTTTTGTTCCTGAGCTCTCACATTTGCATGACTTCCCTTGCAGACTTGTGTGTGCTTGCAGGGCGGGAGCCTCCCCAGCAGGAGGGGAGATCTCTGAAACAGCAGAAATTCTTCCTCTGGTGCTGGAGGAACTCTTGCTGTGCCTGGATGAGGTTAAATCAGTCCATCCCTAAACTCCCGCTTCTCTGAGCCACCGCGGAGGCTCATCGTGGTTCTGGCAGCTCTGGAGCAGCCAGACTCTGGAATTACTCTGGCACAGCACTTCCAGTTGCTCTTTAAGCAGCTTGGCTCTGTTCATCTCCAGGACTTCTGTGGTGATCCAGACCTGGAGGCAGTGGGAGCAGTGCCAAACTCTGTCCATTTAGGTGATGTCCCAGTTCCACCAGAGCTGGCATGAGCGAAGCTCGCCCTCAGCTTCTCCAGGCACTGGCAGGGACCCCTTGGCCGTAGGAGACTTGCAGGAGGATCCAACAAAATCTCTGTTTGGAAGGAGAAAAGCTGTGGTTTAAACCTGTTGGAAGGTTACTTGAAGGTTAACACCTCTGTGCATCCTGGCCTGGTAATCCTGGATGATCCTGCCCCGCTACTCACGGAAGAATTCCAGTGTTGTTCTCAGGACTTTGTGTGCTCTTTGTGGTACCTGTAGTTCCTTAGGTCTTGTGACTGCTGGTGTTAATTCTGCCTTGTTGTCCAAATCCTCAGAGCAAGCTTTGGGCTGCCACCCTTTCCCTCCCTCTCCAAATACGGGTGTGGAAGTCTCCTTCATCCCCTCAGCTTCATTTTGCTCCTTGAGGGTATAAACAGATTTGAAGTTCAGCCTGACCTTAGTTCTAAGCAAAACTCTCCATCTTAATATTGCAATAGTTCAATCTTCTTTAGGACAGAAGGGATTATGAAGTCCCAGCAGTGCATGTGCAAAGGAGGGAAGTGTGTTTTGATAGATCTTTGGTGTTAATCCCCAGAGAAATTTGTGTACAGGGTTAATTCACAATTTGAAGGGTCTCACCCAGGGAATGAGGTCACTAAATGACACCAAAACACCCTATTGACAAAAATTTTCCCTCATAATATTCACTGGTTTATCCACTGAATTGATGGATTTATCTTCTTTAAAAAAAAAAAAAAAAAAANAAAAAAAAAAAAAAGAGTTAGGAATCCTCTTTTTCTCTCTTTGTAAGTAGTCTTGACAGGTGTGGGTTTTCTTTCCTCCCATTGTTTCTGGTGATTTTTTTTCACACTGGGAGGAGATGCTCACAGGTTTAGCTGCAGTGCAAAGAAAACCCAGCAGGCTTCCCTCAAGCAGGTTGCTGAAGCTGCCGCCTGCTTTCCTGTCAGTCTTCCCCTCAAAAAAAGCTCAATTTGTGGCCTGTCAGCTCTGGAAAATTTGCGTTAATTAATGACATGTTTTGCATGGTAATAGGCGATTGCCCACAGCAGGATTGAATCCCTGCGTGGTGCTCTCAGCATTCCCTTCCATGTAAACAGGGAGATCCTCGTATCCATCAAAAATGCTGACTCGCTGTCAGGAGAACGCTGACTTTCTGTTTGTTTTTTTTGTTGTTTTTCCCCAAGACGTTCCGTAGTGCCTGGAGAAGCCAATGAGTTTTCTTTGGGACAGAAGCCAGTCCAGGGTAAAGCAAGGGAAGGATTACTGTCGAGAAAGAGGATTCTTGGCTGGTTTGTTTTTTTTTTTTTTTTTTTTTCCCTGCGTTGTGCTAAACAGAATCAGTTTCGAGGGCAGTTTAGTTCAGGATAGGATCTGTAGAGCTTTACAGAAGGGGAATTTGGCACTTCTCCAGCTGCTCTGTTTGAGCTGTGGATTAAGTGCCTGGCCTGGCTCCAGCCAGGCTCTGCCTCCTCGGTGTCAGCACGGGGCCAGAAGTGCTGATTTCATTGCGGTGGGGATGAGTTTCCCTTTCCCCAGTGGCACATTCCCTTTTCCTGCTCCTCCACGGAGCAGGATAAACACTTAGGGATCTTGGGGGTGTCCTCCCAGCTCCTAACCCCCTCTTTTTCCTGCTTCCAGGATCGTGAGTGTGAAGGAGACGCGGCTGACAAGTCTGGTGGCGCATTTCTTGGTGGGGCTGTCGCTGCTGCTCCTGCCCTTCCCTCTGCAGTGGATCCCAAAGCCGGTCCTCTTTGGCCTCTTCCTCTACATCGCCCTGACCTCCATCGATGGGAACCAGCTCTTTGAAAGGGTGGCTCTGCTGCTCAAGGAGCAGGTACCTGCAGTTGGTGTTTGCAGCCCCAGCACACAACTGGTCAAACTGTTGCTCTCTCAGTGTGGGATTTTTTTGTGAGGGTTTTTTTGGGGAATTCTAAACCCCTCTGTGCTGTCGTGTCATCTGCAGAGTACATGCATTTAAAAAAGTAATAATGTAAAATACAAAAAGCACAGCATCGGGAAATTATGACCTTTGGTTTCTCCAACAAAGCTTCAGGCAGGTAATTTTTTTTTTTTTTGTGCTGTTTTACAGTTTCATTTTGCGTGAAACACCTCAAGATGGGATTTTAAATGCAAAATGAAATTATTTGTGTTATTGAAACCTCTGTGATGTGGGCTGAAAGCAAACCTGGAAGATGTTTTTTAAATCTGTCTCTGTTACAGGTGCTAAAAAAGGTGTTGTTTGGCAGTGTAGGTGGTACCTGGAGCAATCTCCAGCTCACCTCCTCTTATATAACAAGGGTCAGGGGCTTAATAAGCCCAACATTTTGCTCTGCATCTCTGCTAATCTGTCTTGATCGCCAATATTACATCCTAGAGGTTAAAACTCTGAAATTCAGGTAAAGATTACATTTGTCATGTCAATTTTCGAATGAGGGTTGAACAGCTACTGATGTATGTGACTTATTACTCCTGGTTTCAGTAGAATTATGTGTGGAATTTTCCAGGCTTTGGCGTGGAAAATGAAAAAGCATTCTCAAATATGGAAAACTCCCTTTTGTGGAAACCTTTTAATGGGTCGTGGCACAATCTGAAAGCCACTGAGGCTGTGCTGCTGCCAGCAGACAGTCGCTCATCCTCTTCATTGATGTATAGACAGTGAGTCAAAGCCTGTGCTCAGACATGAGCAAGGAACTGTCAAAAGAAACCACCATATTTAGCCTATTAATGTCATTTTTTTCCCCTCTCATTTCTCAAAAATGGGTGGCTTATAGGAGCTGAGAAAATCCCTGCAGTCTGAGCACAGCCTCTTCCCGCACTTCCCTCATCTCCTGGTCTTCCCCTAATGGGGTTCAGCCAAGAGGTGGGAGCACCACAGTCAAGCCTGGAGCCTTGGAAGGCTCTAAAATAATGAGGAGCTGGGTGTCAGGTGGAGGAACCATGGACAGGAGCAACACCTGGATGCTTCTGCTCTCCTTCCCCCTGCACACCCCCGCAGGCACCTCTGCCTGTGGAGCCCTGACAATCCCAATCCTCCTCAGGGAATCTCATTACTGCAATTCCCAAGACGTTAAATTGCACTCCAGATGTTCCCAGAGGCGATCCTGGCCCTGAGGGGTGTCCTGTCTTCTCTCCAGGCTCCCAGTGCCCAGTCATCCTCTGGGTCTTGCTGCCAGTGCTGTGGGTTCAGGCACTGGAATTAACCCTACAAATCCCATGTTCAGCTGCTGAGCCTTTTAAGGACCCTGATGTTGATGCAGTGCTTGTAGAAATCGATGACTTCCTCAAAGCCTGGTGTCCCAAAGCCCCATTCTGCTGTCACAAGTCCAGGTGTGTTCCAACACGTGTCCAGACATGTCTAACGTGTGGCTCTTCTCTTCCCAGACTGCTTATCCTCCGACCCATTACATCCGCAGAGTTCCCCAGAGGAAGATCCACTATTTCACAGGCCTGCAGGTCCTGCAGCTCCTCATCCTCTGTGGGTTTGGAATGTCACCCCTGCCTTACATGAAGATGATCTTCCCCCTCATCATGATTGGGATGATCCCCATCAGGTAGGAAGCTTGGCTGTCTTTTTTTCCCTGTTTGCCATGCCTTGTGTGTCTTCAGGATTGGATTACTGGAAGTCTGAGGAGAGGAGAAACTGGGAGCTGGGCTTGTTTAGTCTGGAGAAGAGGGAGAGGGGAATCTCAGCAATCCATATAAATATCTCCAGGATGGTGCCAGACTCTTTCCAGTGGTGCCCAGCGACAGGACAAGGACTAAAGGCCACAAACTAAAACACAAGAAGTTCCACCTCAGCATGAGGAAGAACTTACTTATGTTGAAGGTGGCAGAGCACTGGAACAGCTGCCCAGGGAGGCCGTGGAATCTCCCTCTCTGGAGACATTCCAAACCCACCTGGACACATTCCCGTGTCAGCTGCTCCAAGGGGATTGGACTGGGTGATCTCCAGAGGTCCCTTCCATATTGCAGGAAGTCTGACTGGTTCAGGAGGGTTCTGCATTTTCCAAACTAACCAGCTCCTGGAAGTGGGTAATGATGAGGGGTTTTTTACTAGCTGCTCAAGCCTGAGGAGGAATGAGGATTTCAGTGCTGCTGGGAGTCGTGTAAAAGGGTTCTGGGCTGGCAAGTGCTCTTCTTCCATCTTCCCAGGAGGCAAAACCTCTCCTTTTTTAGTGCCTGTGTGATGCCTGATCTTCCTGAGAAGCCACAGTCCAAACCTCTAGGTGGTATTTGATAATGTTCCTTATCACTTTGCAGTTTGATTTCCTCAGGCCAGTGCTCACAGCAGAGCTGGAAACTTTTCCTAAGAGGAATCCTTCTCTCTTACCCAGTGCTGTGGTGACCTCATAGACCTCCTGCACTGCCGGATGCCCCTGCCAACGATCAGTTGACCACATTTAGACTTAAAATCTATGTTTAAAGCTGGGAGGATCCCACAATATCTTACAGTCTCGAGAGAGAATCGTTAAGAAACTTCACTAATTTCTTCCTTGGGGTTCATTAGCAGCCACGGCCCATCATTCTCCAGTTAAATCATTCATGCTCTCAGCCCTTTGGATATAATGAGAGGCCATAATAAGATCTTGGAAGGAACAGATCAAGTTTCCAGTCCACTTGATTATTTTTAGGCCAGCATGGTACCGGTGATACCTGCTTGACTTTGAGCTTGCAGTCCCAGAGATCTTCCCTCTGATCCCCAAGTCCAGGGCTGCCAATTTGCTGATCTGCACCACCTGCTGTGGTGTTTTCCTTGGCTGATCAAGATGGGTCCAGTCCTTTCTGAAACAAAAGCAAATGTCAGAGCTACCGTGGCTTTCAACAGGATCATGTCAGAGCCGTTTGGGCTGGAGTTTAAAAGATAAACAGGCTTGGAAAACACTGGAATTATTGTTCCTCTGGTGGTGATGCCTCACCTGCCCTTCACACTGGTGGCACTTGGGCTGCCTGCATGAGTGGCTGGTAAATATTCCAACTGTGAGCAGTGCTGGATGAGTGGCTCTTGTGGGAATTGCAGCTTTGCACACAGGGCAGCTCAGCGCAGAGCAGAAAACGTGGGCCACGCTCAGCCAAGTTCAGGCATTGGACATGGTATAAAAAAAACTCAATTAGTGTGGAGAGAATGCAGTCAAAAAACCTGATTTTGTACTAAGAGCTAGATACTAATATGCAAATATATCTTCCTTTCAGTAAATAAGATGCTGTCACTTTATACCCTCTTGTGTTGCTAACTCATTTCTCTTTCCAGGGCAGTTTCTTCCCAGCAGCTGGATAATCAGCCCTGCTGCCAAGGGGAAGGTGCTGCTGCCTTGCACAGCATGGAGATTTGCCCTTGGCTTTCCTTCCTCTGAGTTCTTTTACCTCCATGTAGTCTCTGTGGCCTCCAGCCAAGAAGGCAGCACCATGATCCATGAACTCTGTAGTTAATGACTTTTTCCCAAAGATTTGGCACTCTAAATAGATGAGGGAGTTGAAGAAATTTAATCTCTTTTCTCTTTTCCTTTTTTTAAGAAGTGAAGGGGGAAAAGGAGATGGGACAGTAGCCAGGGGGCAAATTCAAGAATCGAACACAAATGAGTGAGGCATGGCTTGGTGTCCCATCCAGACCACCAGCCATGTCCCAAAGCCACATTTCCATCCATCCAACAGCTGTAGAAACACGATTTGTGTTGTCATTAGTGAGGGATCGCTGGTGTGATCTTAGAGAGATACTGAGAAGCCACTGAAATCCATTACTGCAGTGGGAAACAGCCTGCTGGAAGGAAAACTTGATCTCTTTGGGTATTCCCAGTTCCTGGCTTAGATTCAGAACGTTGGGATTGTGAGTTTTTGGTTGCCCACAGAAGAATCTTCACTCCAGGTTGTCTCTTACCTGGGCTCCCGTGGCTCTCAAGCATTTTCTTCTATGATGGGTGTATTTAAGGAGATCCTGGTTATTTCTCATTAATAAGTGATGTTTGGGATCTCTTGCGCAGCTGTTGAAATCTGAAACTGATTTTTTGATGCTTTGTGAGTTATTTTAACAGCTGAAGGGTCGCTTCCTTGTTAAACAAGGGAAAATGCCACTTAAAGGTGCACGGGGATTTACAGAAGCAACTTCACAGTGCCTTTCTCACCCAAATATATTAATTTGTGAGGATGTTCTTGCAAAAAAAAAAACAAATTAAAAAAAATTAAAAGTAAGGGAATCCCTGTCTCCACATGGAGAAGGCAGACACCAGGTTGGGATGGTCTTGTTTGGAGTCTAAAATAAAAAAAAAATCACCTTTGTATTATTGTCACCCTGAGGGCTTGGTGGTGACAGAGCTCTAGGAAAGCGACTTTCCCCCTGTGAGAATGAGGATGTTCTCTTCCCTGCTGTTCCTATAAACAGTGTTTGCTTGCAGGATTGGCAGGTTTTGCTGTGCCCCACTTTGTGTCCCCCTCACCTGGGTGAATGTCACAGCCAGGCTCACCCAGGAGCTTTGGGACAGAGAGAAAAAAAGCTGCATAAACAAGGGCTGACCCCCCTCTCTCTGCTCTGCCTTAGGTACAACCTGCTCCCCAGGATCATCGAGGCCAAGTACCTGGATGCCATGGATGCAGAGTACTGAAGGCAGCAGGGACAACTCCTTAGGGGCTGGAAAAGGCGTGGGACCATCTCCTGCAGTTTCCTTTCACCACTTTCTTCGTGCTCTGACGTTGGCAATGCACTCCTGTCACAGCTCCACGGGGCCTGTGCCAGACCAAAGGAGCCTTGGACTTGAGAGGACGATGCTCTCTGGAGCTGTGAGGCGAACAAGCTTTATGGAAAATGCTCCTTTTCCACATCCCCAACCCACACAAACCCCAAAGATCAGCCTGGCTGCACGGTTGGAGCATCCAGAGCTGTCCTGTGTTTCCCTTGTTTGAGGGTGGGGTGGGCTTTTTTAATGCACCACATCCTTCTCTTCCCCAACACTAAGAACAGCAACTGACCCTTGTTTTGTAGAACAAGAGCCCTGGCCTGGCCTTTGAATCCAATTCCCTGTGCACCCGGTATTCCCAAATTGGTGTTCTGGGTGGGATGGCCTCGTGCTGAACCACTGGTGTCAGGAGAGAGCGCGGCTGTTTTCACAGATTAATGGGTTTGGAAGCAGTTGCAATGTGTACTGCTACAATCCACAGCTTTGGATGAATTTTTGATTCCTGCAAATGAGCTGGGAACACTCAGAAGCTGGCCCTGTGGACGAAACCCCGTCTGGGTTTGAGCTGTTTGGGAATTAGTTTGGATCTTTCTCCCGTTTTCTCCTGGGTAATCAAAACACAGAATTGCAGGGTTTTTTTTTTTGCACAACTGCAGTATTTTTTTGCTTGCACCCAGAGGGCAGTTGTGTCGAGGTTGCATATACATATGTACAGTAGTGCCTATGTGTACATATATATACATATGGAGTTGTGTATATATTTTGCATAGATATACAAATAGGCCTGGTTCTTTCCAAATATCACAAGTGTTCTGTGCAGTCAGTGTTAACCCACCATGTCCTGACCATGTACCTGTTCTCTGCTTCAGTGCTGCTTTTTCTCTTGATTGAGAGATGGTCACTTTTATTCCTTTGGAAGCTGCTCAGTTACTAGTTTCGTTCACGTGTCGCTTTATTCAAGGTGTTTTCTTTGCTTTCTCCTTCCTATGGCTTAGGACCTTCATCATTCTGTCTCGTGGCTCCAACATGTGAATTTTTCATTTAATTTTGATGTACAGAATGCAATGAAAGTTTTCCTCTTTTCGCCTAATCAATATTTGTTGGTCATTTCATTGTTCCTGTCGTGTAGCTGATTTTCCAGTTTCACCCCACTCCCAAACGTTATATTATATTTCTGGATGAATCTTAACTTCTGCTGTCTTTTATATTTCAGTTTATTTAATTTTGCTTGTACTATGGTCAGTTTTCTTATTTGGAGTACTGTGAAACAAGCTGCCCTTTAGTTCAGTGCTCGGCACATCACAGGTCAGAACTAAAAATGTTCAGAAAATTGTGCACCTCGGTGATGAACTTTCAAAAGAATAGAAATGAGGGAAGAAGAGGAATGTAAAATATGAATTTATCCGCACAGAGCAGTGTTTCTTACCAGTTGCTTGCCCAGTAAATGGTGCAGAGTTTTTTTTTCCTCCCACCCCAGCATGGTGAGGGAGACCAACCCAGCCATGAGGGAGGAAGGCTTTGGGTGCAAAGCTCCTGTGCTGACGCTAAGCCAGGCTCAAGCCACTGCAGATTTGGTGTATTTGCACTAAAGATCAGAAGGTGTTTAATCTTTGTGGAGCTGCCCACGGCTCTCAAACACGTGTGCAGAACTAATTTTTTCATTTTCTTACGAAACCCTTTGTATTGAGGCTCGAGGGAGGAGAGCAGCCAGAGTTCCTATATCTGTGGTTTTATATCCCCGAGGGAACTGCAGGGGAAAACCCCTCAGCTTAGCAAGAAAAACAATGTCACAGATACCAAAACCACGACCTTCATCTGGCACCAAGCTGATCTGAGGAGTCTCAGGGTCAGGGTGACCAACCCCAGCGCATCAGGGCAGGGAATTTGGCTTTCAGCAGCCTTGGGGGCAGCAGGGGTAGCTCCTGCCACATCTGACAAGAGCAGGTACAAGCCTGAGCGTGGTTTCTGACCGCTTTCCCCAAGACTTCCTGGCTTTTGAGTCATTTCTGTGCCAGGATCACTCAGAGCTGTTAGCAAGGGCTGCGTGTAGGAACAGGGGCAGACAGGATTTCAGAGGTGGCAGGACTCTGTCTGATCTTCAGTCAGCAGCAAAAGGGCAGGTGACAGGCAGCAGTTCAGGACCTGCTGGAAGCCAGGGAGTGCAGAGGGCTGCTGAGGCTGAAATAACATGTTTTTCCCACAGATGTCAGAAGATTTCAGCAAAGCTGCCATCAGAGGTGTCATCCTCTGGCTGACACACGCATGTCCTGCGGGTGAATTCCTGGTGTGTCCACAGGAAAAAAAGTCACCTTGTGGGGTGGTTTAAGTGATACTTTGGGTGCTGTGGCCGGAGGAAGGACAGGATGTGCCCAGAGGAACGTGGCTTTGGTCCTCTTGGAGGCTCTGGGTGGGATTTCCTCGGGCACAGAGCCATAGGGAGGTGGACTGGCCTGAAGGTCTTGCCAGATTAATTAATTTTGAGATACACCCTCCATCCCCCCACTTAGAAGATCCAAAAATGTCCCCATTTAAAGCCTTTTTGAAAGATCAATTTCAGACAGTGTCAGATGTTGCAGAGAGAATTCAAAAATCCAGGCAGCAGGGAGGGTTAAATATCCACCACATCTCTCGTTTGTATCTTTTCATTTTCCTCCACCGGTGTGACTTCAGTGTTTGTATTTTCTTTGTAGCATCAGTAGGGTTCTGTTCTGCAGGGTTTTTGTTCTTACAGAAGTCAGGGGCCAAAGAATCAACTGATGGGAAATCAGCACAGCTTGAGGGGGGGTGGGGAAAGGGGGGAAAAAAAGCTGTGCTGGCTTGGACTGGTTGAACATTTGGACCTATGTCTCAATATTTGGGTAGAAGGGAGATGTGAGACTCGAGGCCTCTTGTCTCAAAAGGGGTTTTCATGATCCTGCAGAGGATTTATTTTATTTTTTCCATGCCTTTTCTCTTCTTGTTTGCTTCTGGTTTTGCTGACTTAAGTGCAGGCGTTTCCAGGAAGTAGCTGACTAGGGAAGGAGGGTTTGTTCAGAGTTGATTGAGCACTTTAATACTTCTGTGAAGGTTTAAGACAATTAGAATGTAAAAGAAGTTTTCTTATAAGCTCTTTATATACGCACAATGCTCTGTGTAACTGTTGCCAAAGAACTGAGTCTGAAAGGTGTCAAGAGCTGTTGGGAGAGTCCGTGGGGTTCACCTGGCATTGCAAGGTAGGGAAAAAAGCTTCTGAAACGAGTGGATTTTGGAAGTTGCCATTTGACAGCTGCCACAACGATCAGAAACTGGGGATAGAATGAAATTCTACTCTCGAACTTGTGGTTTTTGATCCTTGCGTTGAATGTAGGAGCTAGAAGTGAGCTTGACAATTAAAATTGGATTTGTACCTGACTGGTTTTTGTTGGTCTGAGACTTTTATTTTGTTGCTCTTCGAGACGCCCTTGACGTGCTGTGTGTGGGATTTGATGTGTTTGCCCGTGTAAACGAAGGGAAGTTGGTGAAAAGGTGGAACTTGCTGAACCAGCAGCGCAGCACTTTGGGGATTGCTTAGGAAGCACAGCTGACAACTGCTCTGCAACAGCCCCCAAACTCCCTGGCACCAACATTTGAAGTTATTTAATGAATGTCAAGCTCTGCTTGGATGTGCATCAGTGCTGCCAGAGGGTGGAGGTGGAGTAAAGGGAGTTCAGCTGGTTTGGCTCAGAGCTGCTGCTGGTGAAGTGGTCCAGGACGAGCCCCAGGGCTCTGGGACACAACAGGAGCTTCCTGATGATCCAGGGAACTGGGATGCCCTGGAAAGAAACAGGGTAGATGGCCACACATAGGTAAAGGTGTAGGTTCTTCCCCAAAATTCCACATCCCCAGCTGTGCCCAGAGACTGAGATTTGCAACTTCTGCTCATGATATTTGGCTGCTTTAGGAGCTGCTGCTGGGCACTCCTGGGAGGAGCAGGAAGTTCCCCCGAAGTTGGATTGAGCTGGAGAATGTTCAGGGGTTGGTTTGGGGGGGGGTTTTGTGGAGTTCTCAGCAACAACAAAGGCACCTGAGATGTCACATCGCCAGAAGCAGCTCCTGGTTTCCAGTGTGTCCCACCAGGCATCTACACCGTCGTTGTCACACGTTCATGTTACTCCTTCCCAACCTTTTTTTTTTTTATATTGTTTGTTGCATTCTGAACCTGCCCTTTGCAGGGTTTTTACCTGCCTGGAACGTCGATGGGCAGAGCCAGGGGTGGCTCAAGCACCTCTGTTGTGTCTGTTCCCCCAAAACTCAGTGCAAGCTGTTTGCTGTCATCTCCTGACCCAGCCCTCTGCTTCCCCAGCCCGTTCTAGGAGCTGGCTCTGGAATTTCCACTGTGGAAATGGTGCTCAGGTGCCACCTGGGAGTTTTTCCTGGGGAACCTGAGCCTGTGTCTGGCAGTGGCTGCTCCTTGGGGCTCCTTTGGCAGATAAGGAGTGATGAAGGATCTGTAACCATCCAGCAGCTGCACCTCCCCATCTCCTCAGAAATCTCCTTTATGGCCCCTGTTCCACTTGGGGTGTCCTCCTTCCGTCTGCCGAGCTTCCAAAGCAACCTAGACACAATGGGATGGGGTTGGGTTGTTGCCTGTATTGAGGCCTGTGAATGTTAGAAGAGAATCATCTTCCCTAATTGTTTTCCTGTCTAATTAAGGCACTGAAGGACCAGACCCTGGCCACTCCACTCGTGGCTGCGGCGCTGCTTGCGAAGAGCAAACCACCGATGTTGTGGGCAGAGCAGAGGGGAGGGAGTTGTTGCAGCACAAGCTTCAGAATCACAAATTGGCACTTCCCTCTTTGGCTTTTCGAGTGTTTTCCTTTCACACTTCCCTGGCTGTGTCTTTTCTTTGCCTCGTACAAAACGCTGCATGAGCTCGGATCGCTTGGCTCCGCTCTGATGTCACATTAAATATTGAAGAGCCTGTCCTGAGGGAGCTGCTCCCTTCTGCTCCCCATCTGCCTCTCCTGCAAAGAGCTGCTCACTTGGAGAGCCTGCTCGTCATCCACGAGACAAATTCCTGCTGCTGCAGCCGCAGAAGGGGAGCAAAACAGCAAAATGCAAAGAGTTGGGGAAAACAGCTTGAAAATAAAGTCTCTCCCTCCCGATCTGGGTGGTGCTGGCACTTCTTAGCGTGCGGGGAGAACCAGGAGCTCTGCGGCAGTGATGTGTTTGTGATGGGATCAGGGGCCTGAAGGAAATCCTCTGAATCAAATCCAACCTGTAGGGGATGGATTTCAGTGCTGGGGAGGCTTTTGGGAGGGCTGGGAGCAGTTCTCATCTGCCCAGAAGCAACAATTGGGAGTCTTGGAATGCTGCTTTTAGGTCAGTTTTCCATGACTGGATGACCTGGGTGGTTCTGCAGTGTCTGTGGGAGTGAGACCAGAGGTGGCTGGAGCAGAAGGTGCAGCCCTGGGTGCCCCGAGCATCCCCAGAGCTGGGGCTGGGCTCTGTGATGGCAGTGACAGAGCTCAGGCTGTGTCCCCTCCTGTCTGGGAACTGCTTCCCCTGGGAGCTCTGCTGGCACCTTCCTGGTGTCCAAAGCACCACATTTCTCAAATTTGGGACCAGCAGGATTTTATGGGATTCACGTCTTCATGGAATCATGGAATGGGTTGGGTTGGAAGGGACCTTAAAGCTCATCTCATTCCACCCCTTTCAGGGCAGGGACAGCTCCCACTAGCCCAGGCTGCTCCAAGTCCCATCCAACCCAGCCTTGGACACTTCCAGGGATCCAGGGGCAGCCACAGCTTCTCTGGGAACCCTGTGCCAGGGCTCAGCACCCTCACAGGGAACAATTCCTTCCCAAAATCCCATCCATCCCTGCCCTCTGGCAGTGGGAAGCCATTCCCTGTGTCCTGTCCCTCCAGGCCCTTCACTGCAGAGCTTCCCTTGCCCGCCCAGGTGTTGGCAGCTCCCTCCCATCCCCACCACTCCTGATATTAAAAATTAAGTATGATCCTGGCATTTAGTGGCCAAGTCTGGAAGCTGCAGCCACGGGGATGTGTTGGATGTGTCCCTTTGGAGCTGGGCCGTGCTCTGAGGTGCCCAGCAGGTCCAAGTGGATCTGTTCCCATGGGAGGAGGAATGACCCAGCTGCAGAGCACAGCAGCCACGGGGAGTGAGGAGCTGCTGATTGACCCTGGGAGGGTTTAGCCTGCAGTGCCTGGTGGGGCCACACAGGTTTAATCAGTGACTGAGGGCTCTGCTATTTTTGGAGGTGTTTATCCCCCCCTTTCCCTGCTCTCTCTGTCGGTGTTTGCACCTCGTCCCCCACAAAGGAATGATTGGACTCGATGATCCTTGTGGGCCCCTTCCAAGCCAGGACATTCCATGATCCTATGAGATGTTGCCCCAGAAAACAGAAATTCTACTACTAAAAACTGCAACAGTTCAGCTGCTTAAAAAACCCCAAACTTTATCCAAAGTTTTACCCTCAAACTGATGCAAACCAGCCCCTTCCCCGTGATCCCACCTGAGAAAGGCGCATCCTAAATACATAAATATCTTAAATGCTCCCTCATTTTCCCCTCCTGCTTTCCCTGGAGGGACTGTAAATGCGGGATAAGCCCTGTTTAAGAGGAGAAACCTTCCAGGGGCAGATCCAGCTCATCTCCAGCCCTGCATCCCCTTTCCCTGCAGCACGGGGTGGATTTTCAGTGATGTGCAGCAGTGCTGGGTTTATTCCCCCCCCCATGATGTGTAACTGGTTAAATCCTTCTCCCCTGGGAAACCAGGAGGTTTTTCCCAGGATTCTGAGAAAGGATTTGAAGTGAGGGAGATCCCTGTTCAGAGATTTCTGGCCCTGCACTTGCTAAAGAGGCTCTCCCAGCCCATGCTCCTGATCTGGTGTTGATTTTCCAGTGAAGGATTTCTTTTGATAAGAGCTGCTGGTGGGGGAAGGGAGGGAGAGGGAATTCCTTGGTTGCATAAGGAAGCTCTGTACTAAAATGGAAATAAAAAAGAAATTTGCTGTTTATATACTTTTACTTTTTGCCCAATCCCTGTTTTTTCTTTAATCTGAAGTTCGCAGCACAGTCTGGATTTCTCTCCCGGTGCTGAGGGTGTTTCCCTGGGGACTGGGGATATTTGTGTAATCCCCAGCACTGGGAGCATTTGAACATCTCAGCTGTGGCTGTAAGAGCACCACGTGTCTGACACGTGAGAGTCTGGGGAGACAAAAGTTGGATTCTTCCATCATTTGATGGGGAACAACTGCACCTTCCACCTGATTTGGTGCACTGGGAACATCTGGAGCTGACTCTTGACTTCCTTGGCATCACCCAAAGCAGAGATGAGCCCAAATCCCGGTGAATATTGTCACTGGGGAGCCTGGGAACGAGCCACTTCTCCAAGGAGTGGATTTATTACCTGCCACAGGGTCCAGGCTTGGATCCAGCATCCAGTTGCCCTCCAACCTCCTTTAACTCAAGGGTCCTGGAGGAGCTCACGAGGGCAGGAGACTGAGGTGAGACTGGGAGTGGCTCTGTGGGTCTCAGAGCAGGATCTGGGACAACCCAGAGGCTGCAAACTTCTCCCTGGTCTGCAGCCACTGCCTCTCTCCAGGTTCCCTGGGATTCCTCCTCCGGCTCTGGCCTTCATCAGCATCAGCTGCCCTAAAGCAATGCCTCATATTAAATATTAAAAATATATTAAAATATCTAAAAATATATATTAAAAATATATTATTAAAAAAAAAAAAAAACCAATTAATAAATGGACTAAAGAATCCCAGGAAAATTAAATAAAAATCCCAGGAAAAGGGGGAGCAGTTTGAGTGGTTTTATTTTGGCGGGGGGCTGTCAAACATGTGGGTTGCCTCTGATTTTTGGGATGGGATCTGCTCCCTGCTCTGCCCCGGGGACTTTTGGGATGTGCCAAGAGCAGAGCACTGAGCCTGTCCCAACCCGGGGCTGCTCCCTCCTGTACAGGCTGGAAAGCCCCAAAACAGGGCAGAAAAAACAGGTTGTGCTCCAACAGAGCCCTCTGGGAGCCGTGGGGACCCTGCAGATCCCTGGGGACGGTGCTGAGCAGCAGGAAGGGGGTGGGAGGGACGTGTTTGGCACCTTCTGGACGCCGCTGCGTGGATTTCTTTTGGATGATCCTCTGCGAGGTGCCAAGTGCCCCTGGTCAGAGCAGATTTTATAATGGTTTTGGTTTAAATGTCGGTGGCACTTGGTGCAGAGCTGGGGAGGGTCAGGTGGGGACGCGTTTCCCTCACATTGTCCCTCCTTCCCCACCAGGACACACGTGGTGCCCTGCCAGGAGCTTTGCAGGAGGCTCCAAACGTGAGATGGCCCAAAATTTCATGGATAAGCTGTCCAAGGAAGAGCCAGGCCCCAGGGATGTGATGTGTGGGTTTGCCCTGTGCTGTGGAGAGCATGGAAAAAGGGATTATTTGGGGTGGCTGCGTCTTCAAACCAATGATTTTGTCAGTCATTTTCCCTCCTCGATCTCCTGCTTTGGTTTAAACTAAAAAAGGAGCTGGAATATTCCTCCCTGCACTTCCCAGTCCTGTGAAGAACTGAAATATCTCCCTGGAGTGATCCAGCTGTGCCTGGGTCTGTCACAGCCCCCAGATATCCACGTGCCACTGCAGCAAAGCTGGGGAGAAGGAACCACTTATTCCCTGCCCCCTGAATTTTGGGGAGATGCAGAACCCAGGGACGGACCAGAAGAGAAAGCAGCAGAAACGCTGCAGGCAGCCAAGGGTCAAAAATCTGAATTTTTTCAGTGTACGAGCCAAAAAAGCAATTAATTGTAGCTTTTTTTCCCTTTTCATTTTTAATGTTCAGGGTGGGTTTTGTGTTTGTTGCTGGCCCTGAGCCTTCGCAGGCACCAAAACCCGCTGGTTTTCATCGGGGATTTGATGTGCTGAGAGCCGGTGCCATCTAGGGGACAGAGAGGAGAACAGGGACAGGCAGCAGAAACACCGGGATGGGTTTCACTCCTGAACCTCCAAAATCTGCTCCAACCTCCGGAGAGCCTCAACCCAATCCCCCCCACTCCATCCCCCGGGCACCGAGCACAGAGAACCCCGGGCTCAGAATGAGAAATTGGCGGGTGTAGGGCTTGACTCAAGCTCAACCAGCCCCAAATCCTGAGCAGGCAGCAGAAATCATGGCACGGTTTTGGTTGGAAGGACCTTAAAGCCCCTCTCACTCCATGGGCAGGGACACCTCCCACCATCCCAGGTTGCTCCAAGCCCTGTCTCACCTGGCCTTGGAAACTTCCAGGGCGCTGCCTTCAAGCAGCACCTCCTGCCCAAAGCCAGGTACCAAAAATGAAGTTGTCAGAAAGGTTTTACCTCGAGTGGTTTGCTCCAAAGGGGGACAGAGCCCTGTGAGCTGCAGGCACAGCTGCCTGTCCCAGCTCTGGGCTGGCCTGGATGTCCTGCACCAACGTCCCCTCCTCCTGCTGCTCCCCACGGGGACCTGTCCTGCTGTCCCTTAGGAAAGGTTTGGCCGGGAGGGTTTGCTCTGCATCCCTGCTGGGGAGAGTCCAGAGGATCACAGAATGATTTTGAGTGGAAAAACCCACTGAGATAATCCAGTCCAACCATTTCCCCAGCACTGCCAAGGCCACCACTGACCCATGTCCCCAAGTGCCACATCCAGATATCTTTTAAATCCCTCCAGGGATGGGGACTCACCACNCACAAGGTCCCCCCTGATCCCCCTTTTCTCCATGTTTTTCCCCTGGCACCAAAGGGAGGCTCTCTCTCCTGGATAATTCTATCTGAGCCCCCCAAAATAAATCCATCATCTTACTGCACATACCCACAACCACACTCTCCCCAAACCTTTGGGGATGGAAGAGCAGCAGGTGGAAAAGCTGCACTTCCACCACTTTGAATAAATCATCAGGACTGAGGATAATACATAAAATCACCAATAAGGATCTGGCAAATCTGTGAGTACAGCCTTCGAGCCAGAGCTGCAGGCCTGAGGGGTTTGTGTTGGAGACTTCACCTAAATCACATTTTTTCCCACTCTTTCCTATTTTAGGTTTTTGGGGTTTTCCCCCCTCATTTCATCAGCTGCCCCGGAAATCCTTTTGGCACCCACCATGGGCAGCTTCAGGGTGGGCAGGAGGGGCTGAAGCCAAAATTTTGCTGTGTTCATTTAAATCACTTTTTTTTTTTTTTTTTCCACTCTTTCCTATTTCAGGTTTTTGGGTTTTTTCCCCCTAACATCACCAGCCCCTCTGGAAATCCTTTTGGCACCTGTCATGGGCAGCTTCAGGGTGGGCAGGAGGGGCTGCAGCCAAAATTTTGCTGTCAGGGGCTTCTCTTCCACCACCTCGTCCCCAAATGTCCCCTCCGGCTCATCCCCGTGTCCCCAGGGCAGCCCCAGCCGTGCAGGGAGGAGGCTGTGAGCGCATCTTCCCCTGGTGGAGAGCGGGGACAGCTCCTGAGAGCCCCTCCCGGGTAACCCAAATTTGTAAATCTCTAAAACTGTGACTAAAAGCTGCCTGTTGTCTGTGCAGACTCCAGCAGAGGGAGTGAGGCTGCACGGAACAGGATTAAAACGCTCTTGGTCTCCAGCAAATCCACCTTCTGGAGATGAATTATTAGGGTGTCTCCTTTGGATGGCGTTTTCCCGTGACATTTCCAGTTTTCCCCCACCTGCTCAAACAGCAAAATGCATCGGGAGCCTTTAAGAACAACTGAAAAGTTTCATTTTATTATTTTTTTCTATTTTTAGGCAAAACCAATAAGAAAAAAAACCCACCTCCAAATCCTATCTCAGAGTTGTAAATCGTTAAATTACATCCCAAGGGATGGGATTGGACCCCAAAGCAAGGCATTAATTTCTGGAGATCCAACTTCCCTTGGGTTTTTTGTTGTTGTTGTTTGCTGGGTGATTCTGGGGACATGTTCCTTGATGCTCATCAGGGGCTTTTTCTGGAAGCGAGAGAGCCTCAGAGGGAAAGCAGGAGACGCCCGTGGAGAGAAGGGGGATGGGATTTGGGTCACTAAAACCCCTCAGCTCTTGTTATTCCTGGTCACAGCCACGGCAGCACGTGGCAGAGAAGATTCGGATACCCCAGACCGGCTCATTCCCAATTTCCCTGCAGGTAAAATCCATCCTCAGAGATGCTCCTTAAAAGCCGAGAGCCCCGAGGGATTCATCTTACCCATCTGGGCCGGCTCTGCCTGCTGGGAGGCAGAAATGCCAACATCTGTGCTGCAGGGAAGATCGCCTCGGGATGCTGGCCCTGGAAACACCGAGAGCTTGAGGACCTCGGAGTTAATGAGATTTCTCCCAATTTGCATATTAATAACCGCGCCTATTACCTCGCCGTTAGACTTAATAGGGCGTAATATTAACCATTAATTGTTAATAAAATAGCCCCTTCACGGCCGTTTGTACACGAAAATGGAATAATAGATCTGGGCGCTGCCTTCCCGAAGTGCTGGGAGGGCTTTGCTCAGCTGCAGGTGCAGTGGGGAACTTTTTATTTTGTGTTTTCTGCTTCCTGGCTTTGTTTAATCTCCCTCGGGGTTCATCTCACGTCCCTCCAGCACCACCCCAGCTCCTCCAAACCTGCGCTGTCCTCTCAGCCGAAGGCAGAAAGCTCCAAGTGAGTGCTGAGCTGAGGCGCGCTGGCCATTTCCTGCCCTAATTGCCATTAAATGCGATTAGTGCTTCCCAGCTCGCCCCAGGAGCAGTGTCTCAGCAAGGTCACCGTGGCCTGGGGCTGCAGAAACGCTGCACCAAGAGTTTTAGCCAGGAGAAGAATAATTATTTTAATTATTTCTTCACGTGAAAATCGGCGTTTTCCCCTTCTGTCCTCCCCAAAATCAACCCAAGCCAAGGATGCTCTGCTCGGTGAGTGTCCCATGAGCTGGGAGTGACTCTCTGCTCCCGTTTTTGCAGGAATTTCGTTGCTCCCCGAGGTAGGAGAGCGGCTCATTTCCCTGCAGCAAAAAATGGGGGGAAAATCCCCTCTGGAGGTCCCAGACCTGCAGGAGGTCTGAAAGGGAAAAGCTGTGGGGTGTGTCCTACAGAAATGGGGCTGGGATGAGACAGAGTGGGGTAAATTCTGCTCCCTGGAGCTCTTGCAGGATTTTGAGGCTCTGCCAAAAGTCCTGGAAGGCCAGAGCAAAAGGCCCAGAAAGCTCTTCACCTCTGAAATCAGCTTTTCTCCTTCCTTCCTTCCTTCCTTCCTTCCTTCCTTCCTTCCTTCCTTCCTGTCTGCCAGGACATGAACTTGACCTCTGTGTGTGAACCAGCTGCTTCCCAGGAAAAAAATCCCTCCTTGTCTCTCCTTAGTGCACAGGAGCTCCTTGCCGGGTTGTTCTCCCAAAGGCAGCCCCCAGGGAAGCTGGAAAAACCCCTCCAGGCTGGAAAAACCCTTCCAGCCTGTCCCCCACCCCTTTATCCTTCCTCTAACCCCTCTCTCCCAGGGCTGGGAGCAGATCGGGCACAGATTGTTTCCCTGAAATTCTCCAGGCATCTGCCTGAGCCGATCCTCAGGGGGTGTTTTCATCCTCGGCTGAATTTGTCTGGGTTTGGAGACTGCAGAATCCGTCGGTTCCCCGCAGCAGGGAGTTCTGCAGATTCCCTTTTTCCTCCTTGGAAATTCCGGGTGTGTTTGGGCAAATCTCGGTGAGCTCCCCCACTCCCCAGGCCGTGCAGGGTTTGTTGCATCAGTCCCATCCCACCCTGGCTCGTCACTGCTCTGGAGGGGCCAGAAAAAAAAAAAAAAACCAACCAAAACAAAACAAAAACGACCTGTCATGGAAAAAAGGTAAATAAAATAAAATAAAATCCCTGAGCTCCTCCAGCACGTCCTGGCCTGGCGAGGAAGCTATTTTCACCAGCCTCCCACACACGCTGCGATGCTTGAGCAGCAAAGGAGGAACCCCAGCGTTAAGTACAGCTTTAACAGCCCTGGTTTAGCTCACCGGCGCTTTCCTTGCAGATGCACCCTATTTTATTTATTTTCCCTCTTTTTTTTTTTTTTTTTCCCCGGGAACATCTGCCTCAAAAATCCCTGGGGATCGGTGCCGGCTCTGCCCCGGAGGTAATGCAGTGCTTAGCATCACTGAGATTTAAAAGTGGGTTTGTTTTTTTTTTTTTTCCCAGAATCAGCCCTCCTGGCTGTCTCCTGGGTGTCCTGGCGCAGTCCTGGGATGAGATTCCAGGACCCCCGAAGCGCTGAGCTCGGGGCAGAGCGTCAGGAATCTCTCCCCGAGCCTGCGAACAGATCCAAAGTCGCATCCCCGCCCCTCTCCCCTCTGAAATCCCCCATCCCGAGGGATGCAGGGTGGGGCCCGCACTGTCCCTCCCCTCGGGCAGGCAGCAGAGGGGCTGAATTCCCGAGGGAATGACCCTTGGGAATGTAGGAGATGGCTCTGCTCCACATCTTCGACCCCAGGAGGAGCAAACTGTGACTGACGTCTGCTGCCCTGGGTTTGAAATATCAGCGTGATCCCAGCTCCAAAGTCCCCACGGAACATTTGCTGGGGAGGGAAGTGGATGTGGACCTCTCCATGTTCTTTCCCGGTTTTGGTGGGTTTTTTTAATCGTCTCTTTTTCGGTTTTCCTAGGATTAGGGAAGGCTCATCCTTAGGGATCTGTCTCTCCCTGGATCTTTGATGCTCCTCAGCGCGGAGCTGAAGGAACACGGGACCAGCTACAAGCCAGGAGGGCTGGAAAAAATGCATGGAACGGAGAAAGAAATAAAATAACCCTTAAAAAAAAAAAAAAAAAATCATGGGGAAGGGCGCCTTTCCCTGCGCCTGCCCTACTTGCTGGGTTCCAGGCTGCTTCTCCTGCCTCTCGGCGCTCCAAAGGCATCTCCTCAACTTCCAGCCTTTCCCTCCAGATCCTCACACGCTCCCCGCTCCCTCCCACCGCTGCAGGATCCAGCCCGGACCCCCCCGCCCCGCTCTTTGCTCCTCCCTGGGGCTCCGAGGGACCATCTGGGTCCCTGCCCGGCAGAGGCGAGGGGAGGGCGGTAGGAGGGACCGGCGAGGCGGGGAGGGGAGAAGGATGCTCCGGGGGTGGCTCTTTGCTTCCTCGCCCGCCCGGAGCTCGCAGGGGCTCGCCTGGAGGATGTCTCACCCCCTCGGCACAGGTAACTCCGGGACCCCCCTCACGGCCGCAGCCGGGGGATGCTGCAAAGGGGAGGGAAGGGGGCCGCAATCCGGCTTGGATCGAAACAAAACTTCAAGGGGAAAATGGGGTTCGAAACAAAACAACAACAATTTTATAAAAAAAAAAAAAAGAAAGAGGATGCGGGGTTGTGCGCGATGCTCGAAGCATCCAGGGGCGAGCCCTGCGCCGAAGTTTCCTCGTGGATGGCCGGGAAATACTTGCAGGGGTGGAATCCCGGGGGTGGGAGCGCGGCCGCGGCTCTCCGAGCCTCTCGGCTGCGCGTGGTGCTGATGCTCGGGCTCCGGGAACGAGCTGGGATGCCTGGGCTGGTGCGTGGTACCCCGGGGTGCCGCATGCCAGGGATCCGCTCCCGCTGCCGCCCCGGGGCTACCGACAGCCCGTGTGTGGCCACTGCGTGCCGGGAGCAGGGATTCGCAGTCCCGCCTTTGAAGTTTGCCTTGCTGCCACGGGCAGGGGGATGCAGCCGGCGGGGGCCGTGCCCACACTGGTGCTGTGGCTCGTGTTGTCGCATCCGCTCCCGTATCCACAGAGGAGGCTCTGCAAGGGATTTAAATGTACGGATGCAGAGGAAGAAGTGCAACAGCAGCGGGCACAGCTCGGCAGGGAAGCACATTCCACAAGCCCCGTTCTCTCTCTCTCTCTCTCTCTCTCCTGGAAAAGCACATGGATGATGAGGGAGATGTTGCAGGCAGCCCGTGCTCCTTCCCCAAGTGGAGAGCGGCTTCCTGCAAGCATCCCCCGGCAAAATGCGTGTCCTTAAGGAGACTCGGGAAGCGGCTTCCTGCCGAGCACGTGAGATGCAGCCGCAGCTGTGGGGAGGCAAGAGCTGAGAGGGGTGGAGGGTGGGGGGGGTGGTGACGGTGGGGGAGAGGATGAGAGGATATTGGATTTTCTTCGCCCCTGTTTTGTGACAAGATGTTCTGGTTTGTCACTGGAGGTGTCACTGCTGGGGGAGCGCCGGTGCCGAGCTCGGAGCATGCTGCTGAGGGCCAGCCCCAGGAGGTTTCTGGAGCAGCACCTTCTCTTGGTGGAGAGCTCGGAGCAGCAGCGGCCGCCTCGGGAACCGCTCCCGAATCCATTCATGACTGAGGAACCTCCCGCCCCAGCCGAGCCCGAGCTGCCGCCCGCCAACCTCACCAACGCCACCGACTGCGGCGAGGAGATCCTGCTCTATGGGGACACCGAGAAGGTCGTCATCGGCGCCGTGCTCTCCATCATCATCCTCACCACCATCGCCGGCAACGGGCTGGTCATCATCTCCGTGTGCATCGTCAAGAAGCTCCGGCAGCCCTCCAACTACCTGGTGGTGTCCCTGGCCGCCGCCGACCTGTCGGTGGCCTTTGCTGTCATGCCCTTTGTCACCATCACGGACCTGGTGGGGGGCGAGTGGCTCTTTGGGAAGGTGTTTTGCAACGTGTTCATCGCCATGGACGTGATGTGCTGCACCGCCTCCATCATGACCTTGTGCATCATCAGCGTGGACAGGTAAGGGCAGGGCCGGGGCTGCTGCCCCGCGCTCAGGTGGGCTCTGGTATTTGGGGTGTTTCAGGAGGTTGGGGGCCGCTAGAATTGTGTTCCCGGTTGGATCAGTGCTCCCGGAGGTGGTTTTTCCAGGTGAGGAGGGTTTTCTGTGGGGATTCGGTGCCTCAGTCCCTTTGGAAGAGCTGGGCTCTGGGTATTTTCTCAAGTAACTTCCCTAAGTTGCTTCCTTAGTCTTCCCCCTTTTGGCAGCTGCTTCACATTGTTCTTGAGGAACGGCACCTGACCTTCTCCGTGGAAGGTGCCGGGGCCATGAAACCATTCAAGAAATCAGAAAAAAAAAAAAAAAAAAAAAAAAAAAAAAAAAAAGATCCCCAGATGCACTTTGAAAATCCAGGTTCCAGGGCTTCTGGAGCCAATCCCGTGGGATTTTCTGCTGCTCCCTGGACTCGTGCCTTGGCTAAGGAGCAGCAGCTCCCCACGCCCCATCCCAAGATCCTAAACCCCCTGGTTTGGCTCAGCGAGCGCATTTGTGAGGACTTGCTGCCTTCACCTCCCACACCTGGAGCCGGGAGAGGGAAAGGCTGAGCCTGCCAGGCAAAGTGGCCGGGCTTGGACAAGTCAGCACCTTGGTGGCTCTAATTTTAGCAGCTGCGTCATCGGGGCCATCGCGCTGACGAGCCGGTGGCCGGGGCTGACGTGTGCTGCCTTCTCGGGGGGTCTCTTCGGGCTGAGCTGGCACTGCTGGGCTGGGCTGCTCTGGGAGCAGCAGCTCAGGGAAGGGACACATCCCACACCTGAGATGTGCCCTTTCAGCTGTGCCACCTCCCCGGTCACCTCGGCGGGTGTGACAGCGGGTGACAAAGCAGAAAGGACGGAGAAAAAATCCTGCTGGTGCTTGACATCCCCCCCCAGGGCACGCCAGCAGCGAGTCCTGCTCCAAAACCTTCATCCCCACCAGCCACTGCTCCCCTGGGAGCTGCAGATCCACAGCACTGGGCAGCTCAGAGGTGCTGGCAGAGAGAAAAACCCCTGCCAGGCCACAGGCAAGGTTCAGCTCTTCTGCTGACCTTGCTTTATTTTAATAATTCTCCTGTTGGGGAAAAAAAAAAAAAAAAAAGCAGGTGTGCTTAGAGCTGGCAGGAGCCTGACTCTGTGAGAGGGAAAGGATGAAATGCAGGAATGAAATGTGTCAGTGCTTCCTCCCGGTGGGTGAGGAGTGGGGAAGTGGATACACACTAACCAGACTGGCTTTGCTTGAAAATTTCCTTTTTCCTTTTCCTTTTCCTTTTCCTTCTCCTTCTCCTTCTCCTTCTCCTTCTCATTCTTCTTCTTCTTCTCATTTCTTTTCTCCTCTCTTTTCCTTTTGCCTTGCCTTCCTTTCCCTTTTCCTTTCCCCCTTTTCCCTCCTTCCCTTTTCTCTTTTTCCCTTCCCCCTTTCATTTTTTCCTTGGCCAAGCGTTTCAACACCTCTCCCCACCCCATCCCAAGTCTCCCAAAACCCAATACATGCAATCCTTTCCTTTTTCCTTTCCTTTTCCTTTCCCTCCTTCTTCCCTTCCCCTTTCCTTCCCCTTCTCTTCCCATTTCCTTCCCCTCCTTTCCCAACCAACCAATCCCACGCTATCTCATCCCATCCCTTGGAGCAAGACTTTTCCAAACACACAGACAAATGGGAGAGATCTTTCCCAAAAAAACCTCCTTGCCATGGATCCCACTCCTCCATCACATCCCTCCCATCCAATGTCACCGCTCCGGGGAGTAGATCCATACCCAAGGACAGATCCTGAGTTTGATGTCACTTTGTATTTCCTGGGAAGGAGAGAGGGAAAAGCTGTGTCCCAAGAGGTTGTCAAAGAGCCTGGATTTTCTGGCATGGGCTTGTCCCTCACGTGTTGTCGCAGGAACTGCACTGGGATCAGTTTGCTCCCAGAACTTCATCCTCCCTTCGCCACGGGCCTGATGGGGAAGTTGAGTGGTGGTGGGGCAGTTGCCTGGAATGTATTTCCAGCTGGGAAAGGAGAAAAACAGCAAGGATTGAGCAGAGGGAAGAGACTGGAATCTCCCCCCACCTGGCTCTGGGTGGGAGGAAGAACGACCTGCAGGTTCAGGGGGCTTGTGGGGTCAATCTGTGCTGGAGCTTGAGGAGGGAATGGGAATTATTGGGATGCTCATTAGGGGAGGAGGTGACTGGGGCACTGTCCTGCCACTTTCCCCCTCAGGGATCCCCAGGAATGGGCTGGGAGTTGTGTGAATCATCCCAGGGCAGAGTCTCGAGCATCCTGTGCAGCACCACTGCCCCACATCCACCCAGCATCCTCAGGCAGTGCATGGAGCTTGACTGAGGATCCAGGATCATGCCTGGATCTCCACTTCCCCCCTGAGCCTGGGGTGGGCAGGATTTTTGGTTTGACTCTT
>VXBN01014614.1:908201-940533 GCA_013397395.1 Sinosuthora webbiana | reverse complement strand
CCTCCCCTGACTCAGCTCCCTGCCATTCCCTCGAGTCCTGTCTCTGGCCAAGACAGTGAACAGATCAGTCCCTACTTCTCCACAGCCCCTCATGAGGATATTGAAAACCACAATGAGGTCTTCTCTTTTCCAGACTGAACAAATCAAGTTACCTCAGCTGCTCCTCATAAGGATTCCCCTCCAGACCCTTCATCATCCCTGTGGCCTTCCTTTGCACTCTTTCCAATAGCTCAGTGTCTTTTTATTATTGTGGTGCCCAAAATTGCCCCCAGGACTCAAAGTGAGGCTACCCCAGTGCAGTGCAGATCAGAGCAGGACACCCCCCTCCCTAGCCCTGATGCCCCCTGGATATGGTTGGCCCTCCTGGCTGCCAGGGCACTGCAGAGTCATTTTCAACCAGGACCCCCAGGTCTCTTTCTGCAGCTGCTCTCCCACCTCTGGTTTCCCAGTTTTTACACACAACCAGGTTTGCCCCGTGCCAGGTGCAGAATCCAGCCCTTTCCCTGCTTGAACTTCATATGATGGATGATTGCTTATCTCTAATTCATTGAGGTCTCTCTGCAGGACCTCTCTACCCCAAGGGAGTCAAAAGCTTCTTCCAGTTTGGTGACATTGACAAACTTCCTTAGTATTCATTTGAGTTCCATGTCCAAATTATTAATGAATATATTGAAGAGAATAGGGCTGAGGATGCAGGCCTGCAGACCCCCACTACTGACAGGTCACCAGCCTATAAACAAGTCTATAGATTTCTTTATTGGGTAGATTTACACTATATTTTAGTTCAAGTCAAGCAGCTAAGGCACAAATGATTAGAAGTATTACTGCAGTTGAGCTTTCAGGTGAAAACTAGTCCAGAAATCAAGGTAATCTAATTTAGATTTACAAAGCTCCAGATAAATGGCTTTTGAGACCTTCAAAATTATTGCCAGTACTGATGCTAAAATATTTTGGCAATCAAAGAGCAGGTATTAGCTATTATTAAATGCTACTGAAAGTGGAAGAAGCCAGGAATTCTTTCAAGAATGGGGTCTTATCTTTCCCCAGATTGTATCCATAATCTTGTAGATAGTATGCCAGGTTTCTTTCTGATGGTTGCTAAAAACTGCTGTAAGATCAGAAAGAGCCTGATTTTTTCACTTAAAAAGTACTGGAGAGTTCCAATTGACCTCAAGCTCTATGCTGACATAATGCAGCTTGTAGTTAACTGTCAAAATTTTTTAGAGACTTGTATATATTTTTAAAATGTGTTTTATGGCATAAGTGGTTAAATATATAGATATTTATAGGAATACATGTGTGTGTATATAGCCTGGTTAGCCTATTACAGGATATATTGAACTAAAATTTTATGCTCATAGATTGACTTAGAAATGCATTCAGTTTTTTCTTTAGACATTACCTCTTCCAGATGTTATTTTCTCTGACATTTTAAAATATAAGCTGTTTCTAAGCTATCCCTCAATACGTTTGAACTCTTTTTAATTAAAGAATTTTAAATAAGTTATATTTAAACAAGCTGTGTTTTCTGGATTGAGGCAAAAGTTTTGTAAATCTTACCTGGGATAAATTTTATCGCAACATAGCATGGGAACAAAGTGAGTTTCTAAAATAGTTTACTGTGGTGGGTTTGGATACTCTCCTTTATTCATCTGGATTTTAACTGGACAAATTAATTTTCTAAAATAACTGTAAGACCCCATCCTCTCTTAGCACCCTATTTTCCCTCATGTATATCTCTAGCCTTACAGATAGAGCTTCCAATGCTTTAATTCTAAACATAGTTTTCAGATGTTATTTTCTCAAAGTGACAAAGGAGTACTCAAACCAATAAAATAATCTTGTCCACACTATGGATATCAAACCACAGTTGGTTGGTTGGTGTTTTTCTGTGGTTTTTTTTTTTTTTGTGGTTTGTCCTTTTTTTTTTTTCTTTATGTAAACACAATGTGTATGTTAGTATGATAACAGATGAAGGGCAGACTGGCTCCAGACAGAGCTGAGCAGGGCAAAACCAGCCACACTGCCACCTTGGCTCCACATCAGCAGCCTTGGTTGTACCAGGCAGGAGTTCAGGGAGACTTGATGTCCAGGAGTGAATGTCTCAGAAGTCAGAACTCTCTGTAGTGGTGTCCAAACCAGGAGGATTTCTGGTGTGGTATCACATCCTGAGTGTGGTATCACACCAGTATTGTTCCCATGGCTCCAGCATCACAACTGTCTTGAGTTAATCAAAGTCAACCCAAGGGAAATTCCCCCTTTGCCTCCCTTCTGCCAACACGAGCACTTGTATGGCTGGGTGGGGAGCCAAGGCACTCCTAGATAGACAGAGACTGTTTGGATCAGGAAAACAACCAGTGGGTTAAAAATAAAATAAAATAAAATAAAAGAGAAAAGGAAAAAGATAGGTTCTCTGCATTTTAGCTCTCTTTCCACAACAGAGGAAGAGGCAAAAAGAGGGATTGATTACACTATGGTCAGCTTAGAAACAAACATTGCTTTTCAGAGCTCATGCATGGAGGACCATGTTGTCTCTGACTCTTCTGTGGGGAGAGAAAAGTTGCCTCCAGGCTTCCCATACATTATATGCTTTCCATTCTCCTATTATCAGTATGCAGACTGTATGTAATGACCTTTTAGGTAGATTTCAACACTGGAATGTCCAGAAGAAAAACAAAGTTAAACTGCTTTAACTGAGGCATTTAAGAAAAGAGTGAGAGCGGTGAGAAGCCAAGAGCTTGGTGAAGGCAGTCAGTAACTAGCCAGAGATCTAGAAGGTTTAATTCCAGTTTTCTATCTGTCTGCCATGCACTAGGTTTGCTCAGATAAAGACAAAGGAACCATTTTAATCAATAGCTGTGTCAGTCAGTATAACTGCTTTGTAGAAAGGAAAGGGAAGTGAGGTTTGTTTCATAATGTAAATATAAGGTTGTGGCAAAATTCTGTGATTCCCCAAATGGGTTGTTTCATACACTTGTATAAATCTAACTTTTGGCTTGAGAATGAGAGTTTTAACACATTTGCTCAGAGTTGTTTCCAAACTGTAAAGAGATGTTGGTTTGGACAGATGTTGTAGGGGTTCCAAGTGTAACAAGCATAGAAACATTATCAACAATTACACAGTAAATACAAAATCCACAAATAACGTTGTCCTCTTTGGATCACCTGGACTCATTTCTCTTTCTCCTTTTTATAGAAAATTAATTTTTGTTGATTATTTCTCTTTTACATCTTTAAATTACAAAGAAAGATGTAAAACTTAACAAATTAAAATAAAGACTTTGTAGACAAATGCAGTTTTATACAGAAAAACATTGAGGTAGTGATAACATCTCTCCATTTACCTAAGTGAGTGGTTTTGATTCAAGGTGAGAAAATTACCCAGAAACAAAATTCAAGATCTAATGAAATTAAGTGTACACATGGATGACATTGTTCTGACAGTTTGAAGTAAAAAGTCAGAAGGTCACACAGCAGAACAGAAGTTAGTGAAATGAAACCCAGAATCACCACAGCTAACAAGGACAGAGATCCAGGGCTTCTCTTGCTGTGTTGAACCATGTCAAGCAGTGTAAGTAAGGGCTCAGACCCAATATCTATGTAAAAATGTAATTAGATTTCATAACATAATAAATAATTTCATGTTTCCAAAGAAGTAGAAAAAAGCAGACCAACGAAAGAAAACAACACCAGAAAACTTTTCTACAAACATCTAAATCAGACTTTAAAAAAAGTCTTCTTTTTAAGTACACAACATAAAATAAAAATAGATTATTAGACACATTGTCTTGAACCACCACTGCAAGTTTCTTAGATTTCTTGGACACCTATAAAGGTCAGTTTATCCTCATTTCTTGGAAAGGAAAATAGAATGTCCAAAAGGCTGTTGGGCACTGGAAATATGAGGTGTCATAACATGGTAAGTGACGAGATGAAAGCACGTCTTTGGTTTATTTTGATATGTATTGCTGACCTGCAACAAAGAGCTCCAACATTTAAAAAACCTCATTTTGAATTATCTGCTCACATGTGCCTGCCAGCCTCTCCAGAACATTTACCCCTTTTCTGGCAAAATATAAACCTTCCCACATTCCTTCTGTAACCTGAAAAACATATTATGATATTGTCAGAAACAAAACTTTTTTTTTTTTTTTTTTAAATAACCATCCTAGATGAAATACACTAAGCCAGTTGAGACCTGCCACAGATCCAGCTGTGTTTACCAACTGACAGTAAGACAAATTTACAGTGCAGATGAACAAATCCCAAAATGTGATTTTCACCTTTCAAAAAAAACTGTGTTTGATTTGAATTTGTAATTGCAATTTTGTTGAGTTTTCATTTTATCCAGACTACTGGAGATAACAGATAAGGTTTTGTTAGATAAATTAGATACAAGTTTTGTTAAATACATGAAAGGCGAACCTTAAGAAGCTTGATGCTCAAAGTAGCTTTACTTAAGTGCATACCATGCTAAAGGAGCAAATATCTTGAAGGCACCTTAGGGATTGAGTGGTCATATAATTTATTTTCTGAAGGACATTACAGAGACAAGTAAACCATTGCAATTTTTAAAGTAGTGTGCAATATATGTCATAGATGAATGAATAATTTTCTTGTTTTAGAAAATCAAGGGGACTGAGGTCTACTAATATTACTGCAAATGTCAAAAGTTTCCACTTCTTTCAAATGTAAAAAAAAAAAAAAAAAAACAAAACCCCCCCCCCAAAAAAACCCCAAAAAAAAAAAAAAAAAAAAAAAAAAAAAAAAAAAAAAAAAAAAAAAAAAAAAAAAAAAAAAAAAAAAAAAAAAAAAAAAAAAAAAAAAAAAAAAAAAAAAACACAAAAAAACACAAACCAAAAAAAAAAAAAAAAAGATAAAAGCCAAACAGGAGAGTATTTTCTCAAGGCTTGTCTAATCAGCATTTAATAATAGTGGAGATTTTAGCTGTCTTTTTGCTTAACTATTGGTTTACATTGCAAATGACAGTTGCTGCTTTTTTAAATATTAATTTTGCAGGGGCAAGGAAAGAAAACTTTAGGGATGCCATAATTCTGCAGAGTTTACAGATCTTTAGATGCTGGTGGTTGAGCTGATTAATGAACACATCCTTAAGTTAAATTCTCAGAGGCTGTTTCCATGCTGGCTGAAACCAGAAAGTGTTGGAAATCTATTGAGAAGGTTTAAGATTCCCAGCTCAAAAATCCAAGGCCTAAGGATCTGAATGGAGTTATTTGAAACCAGACTGCTTCCACCAGTCTATTCATATCCAGAGCTACAGAATTTGCCAGCTGAGGATAGGCTTATTTATGAGATAGAGTCACATTGTGCTCTCTTCAGTCCAAACCACATGATAAGCAGAAGGGATAGAGTTGTGGGTTTTCTTCTGTAATTTGTCCTTAGTCTGCTTTCACTTTGTGTGCGGTCTCCTCACTTATAGCAATCAGGAAAAACATGAACACTTCCAGTATAATAAGGCAGCATGTGACTCTGGAACAGGATTATATTCCTGATGATTAAAGTAAAAGGAGTAATTGAAATTCCAAATGATGCCAGAATCAGAGTACAGTTGAAAAGACTGCACTACTACAAAGTAGGAAAATGAAAAGCTAACATAATTTCAGTAGATAAAGCTATATTAATAATAAAATAATTTACATTTTTTGGTAATGATTTCCTGACTTTAATGACTTCTTATAAATGTTAAAGCAAAGTTATTTTCCTTTTCAAAGAAGGTTTTGGAAAAGTAAGAAGAAAGACTGGTGTGGTTTAATTGACCTTTTTCCCTTGTTGCACCAAATGTTTTTAGAAGGTGGAGCCTATCTGATGGGAAGGTGGTACACAGGAATTTAGGAATACTTTCACACACTTGAATGCCCTATTAATCATAGGTTATCTTATCAAGCACCATTCTCCTTTTGAGTCCAATTCAGGTTTAAGATACGACCAGCTCCGGAGCCATGAAAATCACAATGTTCACTCCAGAAGCTGTACTGTGTGTTTGATTGAACCAGACCATTTTATTTTCATTTGTATACATCTTTGTTCTGGCTACAAACATCATGAGAATACTTTCAGTTCTCAGGCTAAAGGAATTACTGAACAAGATTATTTTTATTTCTTTGAAGTGTGTCCTAGCTTGTCCTGTGGCCAAGTAAATCAAAAAGACCAATACATTAACTGATCACATCACGTGCTTTCTGGTGAGTAACTTACCTCAATTTACTTCACATTCAAAACCTTTTTTCACAGTCTCTTTCAACCTTTGATGACAACCTCTAAAACTGAAAGAAACTCATCACCCTATTTTTTACTCCCTCAATAATTTACAGGTGATGCTTACCTATACTGTCATGGCGTTAAAGAAAGACATGAATTTATCTTAAATAAAAGATATGAGCATGAATTTATTGGCTAAAGCTTCACACGGGGGTCAAACAGCATGTCATTTGTCTGAATACTTTTTTTCTAGGAATGTAAATATATAGAAAATAAAGATCAGCTATAACTAATGAAGCTTATCTTTAGACTGAATTTAGACCTTGGTCTTTGCAGTTGAAAAGCAATTCCAGAAGCCCAATTGCCAAAAATGCTTCTTATTGGATTTTAAGACAGGATGCTTTGGGTGAATCAGTACTTGAGTGGAAGGTCAGAATGCTACTCACCATGATTCACTCTCATTTTCAAAAAGTGACATTGGCCTGTTGAGAGATTGGTAATCTTAAAATTTATGCATGGAATTTTTCTTTCAGATGTTTGGGATTACAAAAATAAAAACAAACCCAACTAGCATATATTTAGGAAAAGAAATCAGTGGTCATAATTATGCTCCTCATACATTCTGAAAAATTGTTCTGAATTTCTTAGGCTTTTTCCAGTGTGGTGAAGGGTTAACAGTGAAAGAAATCCTCCACTTAATTCACTCACAGAAACCTCTGGCTAATGTAAATGCTTCAATCAAATCATGTTTGTGTTTTGACGAAAGGGTTCAGATTCAGCATTGATTTAACCTCACTAGTTTCTTTGGTCCTTTTGCAGAATTAAATTGCTAATTTAATGTACGAAGTGGCACATTTAGCTACCATACAGCCAGATCCTGAAACCATTCCAGAATCTCATACTAGCAGACACTGAGATGTATATTCATTTTTGGACTGGTGCTGATCATTCTTGGCCCAGCCAGCTTCCATCTCTTTATTGCTGATGAAAAAAAAAAAAGTAGATACAATATTCAATATTTTATGTTGTATCATCCTTCAGTGTTATTATGAATTCCTTCCAACCACCAATAGAGGAATAGATAAGGAAAAAATAAATGACATGGAAAGAAATTATCTTTGTTCATTTTATTGATTTTTTTCAATATATAATTTGATGAAAAACAAATTAAAAGAGAAGTGGAGTTTTTTTAATGCAGTTGATAAAATTAATTACCTTTCAACAATTTGTTTTTCAATATGTGAAATAATTTACACTTTTAATAAACACTTTTCCCTACTTTCTTCACACTGCTGCTTCCAAGAGTGTTATTAGAGTTTCAGACTTGAACAATTCATTATCAAAGATGAAGATAATTGAGAAGACATCTTTAGAAAGACAATCTGGGTCTATATTTACAATAAAGTATGACAAGTTATCAAGGTAATGTGCAGCTGAGGGAAAAGCTAAGATGCAGGCAATATGACAGCTTGAGGAATTGAAAGGTTATGATGAAAGAAATATTATTGAAGCCCAGTGTATTGTAAACATATTTAACTTTAGAAAATACAGAAAAAAATTACTTCAATTGCAATGTTGTTTCCATACTAAAATAGTCTGGAACACAACAATGTTTTCTGGACTTAGTTTAACAGTGGAGAAGATTCAGAGTAGATTGGAAAAAAAAATATTTCTTTTTTCCTTCATCATATTCCAGATATGTCCCTGGGAGGATGGCTCAGTGCTCCCTTTGGTCATTTGGCAGAAGCTGACCTCTTCTAGCGCCCAGAACGGATGTGTTAATGTGAGGAGCAGCAAAGGGAAACAGTTTGTGAAAAGACAGTATTTCCAGAGAATGAGAGAAAATGAAGCTGCCTGGCTCAGATATAGTTCAGTCAACTCTTGTAGGTATGCAGCGACTGTCTAGCTGAGCCGCCATTTAACTATAAATGCAGAATAAATCATATCAAAGTCTTAGATCAAAGACTGTATAAAAGAATACCTGTAAGGCAGAACTACTAATCACAACTAATTCTTTTGACTCTGCCAAACCACCTTTCTTAACTTGTCTCTGTTAGTAAGTGTGCAAAATCTAAAACACAAGTCATCAAAAAAAGGAAAAAAGCCTACACAGAAAGGATGTACTGGGAATAACCAATTAAACAATGGTTTGATGTTTTGGGATGACAATATCTGAGTGGAGGAAGGGGATCATTTGGCCAGTTGGAAAGAAATGGGAAGGAAATTGAAAAGTATGGAAAGGTTTAGGGATGAAGGAAAGAAGAGTTAACAAAGTGTGGAAACTCAATTGAAAAATGTTAAACTATGGAAGCTTTTGGACCACACAACTAAAGTAGGCAGAGGAGTAGTAGTTCAGGTAGAAAAATCTTCAAGAAGCTATTAACAACAATCAATCATTTATTTCCACAGATAACTTTATGTCGGATGATGTTAACAAGCCTTAAAGTTCAAAGGAAAACCTGTTCACAAAATGTGTCAGAGTCCTGAAATCTCCATCTGAACCATGAACTCAGGAAACCTTCATTCCTAGGTTCTTTTTCACTGTCAGGACAAAGTAATGCCTGTGGCATGGTAGTATCATGTATAGTTCAATATAAACTTCTAACTCTTTAAGTTTCTTGGAAAATTAAAATTGCTCTATAAGTAAGGAAGTATATTTTACTGATTTTTGTAGTTGTTGTTTTAATTTCTTGTGCATATTTTGATGCAGGATTTTTTTTTTTTTTTTTAGTTTTAGTTTGTAAATTTGTTCTCTTTTATTCATATTTTTTCTCCTTACTTTATTTCATCACCACTGTGAAGGAGAACAAATATCTTCAAATGAAAAAATCATTATCTGAAGTGCAAAGAAAAGTTGGCTCACTTTGGAGCTCACTATTCAGGACCCATAGAGATTTTCCAAGATACCTGCCCCAGCTGACATTCCATGCATTAAGCATAGTCCATAAATTCTATTTCAAAGTTGAAATTTACAATGGACTCCATTCATAAAACTGTCATGGTAGGTTTTCTGAGAGCATTTCACACTGATGTGCAGAATGCTTCCAAGCTGAGTAAAAGCTGAGTGGCTCATACATATCAAAGCTTCCTCCTTTATAGACAGATGGTCAACTTGCCATTGGACTGGGAGAAGGCATCACATGTGTTGCCTCAGATGTGGCAGACTACAAGGAAACTGGCTCATAGAGAGCTGATCTGTGCTCTTTGCTGCCTGCTCGGAACCCATTTTAAGAACGTGACCTAACTCCCATCAAATCCACTCAGCTTCAGTAGGAACTGGGACATGATGTGTCTGAAAAGGAACATTTGTCTGGCATGAGGCAAAACAACTCATGAGTGGGAATTAGGAGAGCAAGGCAAAAGGAAAGAATTTTTGTCTTATTAAATTTCCTCTTTGCTATTGTATTAAAAAACATAACTCATTTCATGACTTGAAAAATGATCATGTCAGACAGATTCTTAGTTGATAGAAATTGCTACAATTATGACTTGTGTAGATCTACAGTAATTTCTGATTTATTCCTACCATGATCATTTAAATTAGGTAGAGGAGGAGATGTATAATGTATTGATTGGGTAAAGATCATCATGTAATGGCTGCACTTTAATTCTTCTGTACTGAATTTCCTGGGGTTTATTGTTTTATAATTAATTTACCAGTCAGTTCTCTGCAACAGTTGTAGTGCTCCTTTGTGTTCTTTGAGAGGCAGAGGTCAACATCTTCAAAAAAATTTCCTCACTGGTCTTCCTCCTCCTTCATTAACTGCAGAAAAAATGGAAGAAAATTATAACCCAAAAGTCACAGTCATAAATCACAGATTATATTTTAATTGTAAACACATTTAGAGATGGATCAATATAATATCAGAACTATGATTGAGTACTAGAGATCTAGAATATTCTGACTCAATAATCTCAGGATTTCAGACGATAATATGTCCTAATAGTTATTCTCAGATATTTCTCCTGCAAAAGCAATAGAAATACTAATGGAAAGTGACCATACAGAACAGAAACTTAAAGACATATGAGAAGATTGAAAAATGAGCATATTCAAATACGTTTCTCTACAAGACTTGTTACTAAATTTTTAAAGAAAATGTTTTATAAAATTTTCCTATTAAGAGCTATTATGATGATTTTGGAGACTAAATTCAATCCACAAAATGTAAGGAGACATGTTCAAATCTCCTTTCTGTGTAAACCAAAATGTAATTTTTAACTACTAATGCCTTAACAATTTTTAAGGATATAAACCCCACAGCTGCATTCACAGTGGGCTTTTGTCTTACTTCTAAATTGATAACTGGATAATAGACTGATTCTCTTTGCTATCACATGTCTTGCCTTGATTTTTTTTGATAAAAATGTCTGTTGTAAGAAAAATGTTTATTTTCTAGTCCATTTACTTTGCATGCCTTTTTATTGATTTATAGGCTTCCTAACTGATCTTATAGCAAACACATAAGCTATTTGATCCCATCAAAACACATAATTAAGGCTGTGAAATAAAATATTCTCAAATGAGACAAACCTTCTGTATTTCTGTTTTACTTGGATCGTTTGTTGTCTCTTGAGAGTCCAGTAAAAAAAACAACATAAAACATTACATTGACCTGAATGTCATTGCTATGCATAGGATACATTTTATTTTAAGCTAAGCTAAACCAATTTCCCTGTCTTAGTTACTTGCAGAAAACTTTTTTTGCCAGTATAATTGGAAAAGAGTGGACTTCCTTCTGTAGATAAGAGCCTGGACTCATATTTGTCATTATTTATATTCCAAAAGCACTTTGTGATATCACAGTGGCTCTGAGTCTCCTGTGCTAGAGAGCATAAGTTCTTTAGTAGGTATGGGAACATCCAAGCAGCTGAGCCTTTAATTTACTTACTAATAGAATAAATTTAATTTAAAACAAACAAACAAACAAAAAACAACCCAACTAGTTATAAACATAAGAATAATATTCAAAGATTAGGAGTGGCAGATTTTTCAAGTTCACCACAATGGATTATTTCTGCATTTAGGGAACTCCACAGAAATGGAAGATACTGGCTCAGCAGGTGGCACTATTCCCTCAAAATCAATACATAGTTTTTTCTTGACAGGTATTTTGGGTGTTGAGGTAGTAAAAGTCTTCTGTTGAAGATGTACAACATTCTTCATAAAATCTCTGTGGTGATTAAAGATACTGTACTTATAGGAAAATACATATAATATTGCCTTGCCATGTAGATAGCAACGTTGGAGAAAATAATATGCAATTTCTTCTTTTTTTATTTAAGATATTATTCTCTTTCATCCTTAATGTTTAGGCCTTCCTGCATCTTATTGGGTAAATTAGATTAAACAGCTGAATTTGGTACAAAATGCCTTTTTTTTTTTTTTTAAACTAAACTTGATATTTCAGGTTTTTTGTTAATGATAATAAAATTTATAAAATCAAGTCCTGTCTGAAGTCAGAAATCTTACACGACCTGGAAGGATTTTTTTGGGGAAAAAAAAAATTTGAAATGAAATTTTTTTAAACATATCAACATAAATGGAGTAATCTCTTACATTTCTGAATATGTAGCATTCTAGAAGTTAAAACCCACAAACTACTTCGAAAAAATGAAGTTCTTAAGAGAGTAGGGTGAGTGTTAATAAGTGGTGAAAATACTTGTACTTGAATATATCACTAATAGATTCCAGTTGCTCCAGAACTACAGACTTTGCTTAGTTAAGCTTTCTTCAGCTACCTGCATTCAGAATTAGACTTACAAATCAAACACTTGGAAGCACATTTTGTAGACTTCTTTGCAATATCATTTTGTAATACTCTTTTGTAATATATTCAATTAAAACTTTTTAATATTGAAAATAGCAATGAACTGCAAGAATTTCACAATCAGTACACAATGCAACATAAATTGAAAAAGAATGTTAGCTCTATAGCACCCAATTTCATGGGTGCTTTCCAAACTTATAAAAACTTTTAAAATATACCTATTTTTAGCTGTAATAACTCTTTTAGGCTAAAAATTCAGTGTGTATAATAACCTTTCAGGAGAAGAAAAGTATGAAATAATGTTAAAAATTATTATATTTTTATTAGAAATAAATAATTTATAATTTAAATAGACAGATTATTCTAATACCTAAACTTTTATTTAAAGTTTTCAAATTACTCAGGAGAGATTTTACAGAAAATGTTTTCTATAGTCAACATGTTAATGCTGTTTTTTCTGAATAGAATATCAACATATCATTGATCATCTCAGAAGAGATTAAGGGTCTTAATTTGGCAGTATATTTCTCTGAAGTGCTATTAGGAAAATAAAGTTACATGATATAATAGGAGCAATATTGGAATGCTTGATCCCTTAATTGCAGTTGTTTATTTTTCCATCTTGCCATCCAAGTATTGAGGCACTTTAGAGCTTACATGCAGATCTTACTTGTAAAATAAACCATCACATGTGTAACCTATCACACTAAAAGTGAATGAAGCTTTATGGTAACTTTGAGAGTCTTTTATGACATAGAGAAAAGCCCACAGCTACCCTGGTGTTACAGATTGTTAACAGTTGCTATTTGAATTCTTCTTAATTGACAACACCCAATAATTGTTTTGCTTTTCACTGTTCCTGCTATCTGATATCTGTAAGAAATCCTAAATCTGAGTCAGCTTAAAATCTTTCCTAAAATATTAAAGAAGAGAATGAATAATAAAGCATTCAGTGTTTCTAAAAGCCATATGCCCATATTTTTAATGTCCTAAAGTTCAAGCTATCCCCAGTTTACAATAATATTAACAGCTTGGGTTCAACTTTGGCTTAACTTGTACAAGCAAGGCAAAAAAAATAAGGAGTATCCACACACTAACAAAGGTGATGATGATTTCAGCAGTGGTTTCAACTTTAAGTCTGAGAGAAATATGTGTCTATCATTAAAGGTAATTCCTTTGCTGGCACAGAGCTCCTCAGCAACCGGGTCATGGCTGGTTCCCAATGTCTGGCCTTGGCAGAGGAGAAAACTGGGCCCAGTCTAAATCTCACATTCAATACGGTACCTGGAAGTAAGAACAGGTTCAAAAAGCACTTAATGGAGAGCACTTGGTTGAAGCTCAGTGCTTCCTATTGCAATCCTTGCACAGTAAGTAGTTCCATACACTGTAGGAAAGCATAACATAAATGTGTTATTTTTAAAATCCTATTTCACATTATTAATTTATATTTACCTGGGGTTTCTATAAATTGCTGAATGCAGACCATTGCAAAATCCCCTTGTTTTTGCAGGTCTTTTTTAAAGATCTCATTGCTTAATAATTTTTTGATATTTCTCAATTGAAAAAAAGTACCTTTGCTTCTACCCATGGTTGATAGAAGAGAATTCTAAGTTATCTCATCTTGAACTGAGGCAATCTGTCATTAACACAGGAACCTCTTTAACAGACTGAGTTCTGTTCAGAATCAGGGAAGATGCATTACAAAATTTGGGTCCTGTAATTTTCCCATTTCTTCCAAATTAGAAATGAAAAACAATTACAATATGATACACAAATAAAAGCATATTTATGTGCAAGAGTGTATCTTGGTTTTTGTTTTGTTGTTTTATTTTTTTAATTGAACAGCCATAAATGTTACATGCTTTATTTTCGTGGGCTAGCATATAAATAGGTATGCAATATTTTCTATAAAATGTATCTGGTTGAAAGTATATATAGCTTAATTTGCACACAATAAATGCTGTCTCATATTAAAAAGCTCATTTAATTTTACAACTTAGAGCTACTTCCTTATGAAGGAGAGACAGATATAAATTCCCTCCCCCATAAAGCAATTGATCCAGCTATAATTCTCAACCTTGACTGTCATTCAGTTTCCATTAATTTTGAAAACTAAACATTTTCTCTTCCAGGAATGAAAAAGGTAGTTAAGTTCTTTTTATGTTGTTTGTTTGTTTGCTTGAGTTTTGGATTTATTTTGGTTTGGTTTGGTTTGGTTTGGTTTTTTGGGGGTTTTGTTTTGTGCCTGCTAGCCACCTGCAGTAATCCACTTGGGATTTTAAATAGTAGGCTCCTCAACTATTCCTATTTTTGAATATGAATATTATAAGAATAAATAAGCTCTTGGACTGCAAAGTATATCTCTACAATAAGCTTCAGAAAATATCTTAAAACATCATTAACATTGATAAAAAAATCAGGAGGAAACTGCCCTGGTTGAAAATATCATCTTGTTGAAAATATACACCTCTTTTTATCACTGTGGATGAAGGTCTTTACTAAAGTGCATGTAATTTATGCACTGGTTGAAACAAATAGCATGTGGAATTCCATATGCTGTGCTTCATAAAACTTATGCAAACTGCCCCTCTACAGCAGACAGTGGAAACACTGTTAGAATGAAACGTGCTATGAATGGAGTCCAGTGTTGGAAGGCAGTTCAAAGAAACTTTATCTAAGCAAATTGGAATGGCTGATTTCCTTGCAGTTTTACAGTAATTATTAGGCATATGCCAAGCTTCTCAGGAAAACTTGTAGTAACTTTGAAAATGAGGTAACACAAATATTGGTCTCCTCTATTTGGGAAAGTTTAGTAGTACAAAAATATTTTTTTTTGCATTGTGAGCCTTTCTTTAAAGCCTCTTTGCACATAATTACACTTTCCCCATAGGCAGAGGCTTTGAATATTCCTAAATTTAAACACTTTAGATGCCCTATTAACAGAAAAAAAAAAAAAAAGCTATCAAATATCCATCATTAAACATGTTAATAAATCCTATGCAATCATGTACTTCAAAGCCTTAATTCCAAGAAGCATGAAAAAAGGCAACAATTGTATAAAGAGAAAAAAAATACCTAAGAAATCCTTTTCTCAGCTGAACTATCAGCCATAGTTTAATTTATATCTAGGTGCTATTTAATAGTGTTACATAATAGTTCGTGTTCAAATATATTGTAAGAATTAGAAAATTCCCAAAACAGCTTTCCAAAGAAAATTTCAATAGTAATATTTTTATTTTTCTACTGTGGTGATGGGACAGTGGAGATTATTTATCCAGTCCCACTTGAGGGCAATAGCAAAGCTGTATTTAGAAGTATTGAATCTAATTCTACTTTTCATCAATATGATGTATTCTCTAAAATGAGCATTTTCAGTATCTGCCTCTCAGCTCTCACAGGATCCATGAGACACATCATCACTTTTGGAGTGCCTGCACATCTTCAGTTTTGCAATTTTCCCTTTGTCTTGTATGAATTGGGTATTTCAAAAATTTGTGAACATTACAAAATAGTTAGACAAATGTATTAAAAAAGCTGTTTCCAAGGCTAAGGCTATGGAAACAGTTACAAAGATCTCAGGAGCTCTACTCACATCCTAATTCAAAACTGTGGGATTTGTGAGTCTGCAAATGAGCAGGGGGAAACGAAAGGAAAAAAAAAATGTGACACCTAAGTTCCATAAATCAGTAACTTAATCTCCCAGTCTAAATAAGAGGAACTCATTTTATCTGTGAATGCCTATAGCTGAACACATTAAGTCTAAGTTACAGTAGTGTCTCTTTGTAGTCTATAGAGGGAAGTGTCTTATAATTCAAGTGTGTCAGGTCAGAAGAATTCCCTTTTTTCTCTCCATGGACCATTTAATATACACATAATACCTAGCTCAGACATAAGCATCCAGCTTCTGGATGCTCAAGTTTATTTCTGGGTAGATGAAACTCTTCTCAAACTGCCCGTAGGTTTTTACATAATCTCCTGCTTTCTGCAGTGAATTGTTCTTCTATGATAGTCACCCAGAAAATGCTAGAAATAAATCTCTTTTAAATCTGAAATAGTGCCATGAAAGAATGATTAACATCTGAAGCAGTTTGTAAATAGACCTCAAGAAACAGTTCTGTAATCTTCAGTATCAGGTACTTTCAACACGAGGATTTTGGTGGAGGAGTCTCTTAGTGGTACTGTTGTCAGAAAATGTTGGTATACCCTTCCTTTTTCACATGAAGAACTCAACTTCAGTAACCTGAAATGTTTTCCAAATGCACTCTATAGGATTTAGATTTATATAACCCTTTCTCATGATTAAGTAATTCCAGCATGAGTGAACTCAGCATTTCAATATACTCTATTATGTTCTTCTTCCTGATACATTGTTTGGTTCATGGGAAGCCTTTAGTTACAGCTTTACAGAATGATTTCGTAATAGAAAGCATAAGAAATTCTGCCATTTTTTCTATAATAATATATTTTATTAATAAGAGGCACACTGTGATGGTAACAGCAAGGCAGGACCTCTCTTAAGTCAGTAGTATCAATTGATTACTGCATAGAATTTGACCTCACAGTCCTAACAAAAAATTTGCAAATCACGATGACCAAATTCACACTGTTTGACGTGATAGTGCAGCACCCTCTTAGTAGTTACATTGTCTTTAATGCAGATGTTCTGACTCCTAGGATTTAATACCAGCTCCAGTTTGGTCTCTGATTTATTCAGGCTCTTTAGCTGTAATGCACCACAGCCCTACTGCAAACACACACGTCTGATAGTATATAAAACCCATTTTATTAAGCCACAAAATGTTTGTAGGCAAGCACGCCAGTCTCTTTAAGAGCCATGTACCTGATAAGTCAAGCAGTCAACATATATGCAACATCTGCTTCTATAAAGATTTAATACTTCTTCCTTGTAGAATTTGGATCTCATTGTTCTTAAAAGAAGTTGAAAACAGAGAAATAGAAAATTGCATAAGTGCAGAAAATAAAAGCATGTGGGTTTAAAAATAACAGATCTTTGTTGGTGAACTTAACACAGACAGTTTTAATTAGACCAGGCAGACTTACAAAACCAATGTAACCCTTGTATAGAATTCTTATGGAGAAGACAGAAACTCCATGAAGTTCCTCTCTTGATGTATTCTCTAGAGGTTTTCCTGCTTGTGAAAAAGATTATTTTTCCTCTAACTATACTTTTGCTTTGCTATAAAAGACAGAAGAGCCACCTATACACTGTTTACTAACAAGGTTTTTGCCACATTCATATGGTTGAAAATGTTTCTGCTAAATGTGTGCCTCCAGAACTCTCTGCTTTTTTCAGTTTTACAGACTGCTTCAGGACACGAATATGGATACATCCAAAACTACATCGATGTTTTAAGCATCAGTTTGCATGACAAGACAAGGCACAAGGGTCAAAAAAGTGGGGTAAATATTTCTTCCCAGGACAGCTATTTCCATATCAACTTTTCCTGAAAATTATTTCAAAGTCAGAATAATAGGCTTTGTTGCACTATTACTACATTCAAGGCTCATCTTCTTAAAATTTTACCATCTCCTTCTATTTCTTCTAACTTTAAATAAAAACTGATGACAAATTTGCTTCCATTGAAGCAAATTTTAAATTGAGTTGCCATGGTTGCCTTTATATCAAACAACGAACAATCACAAAAACTGAAGATCTTTCGTGGAGTTTATAGCATCACATAACATTAAGTAGTGAAAATGTGAAACATATTTTGCAGTGTTATCTAGATATAAGATTTCTCACAGCCAGAACTTTTCAGACAGTGTAAAACAAGTTTGTTCCCTAGAAAGAATTGTAATGGAAAACCTAACTGCACAGTAGAAACTATCTCAGGTAAGTATTCTTCATTCTGAATTCCTGTTCTTCATCACCCCCACCTGACAAGTTTTTGCAAGAAAAGAAAGCTACAATAATGGGAGTCTACATTTGAAGCACCCCTGAGCTGAGTGTAACCAAGATGAAATATGGTTGTTGATGAAGTGCAACGTCAGCAAATTCATTATCAGTGAATCACTAAAAAGATAGAATACAACAACCTACAGTGTTGTGAGAGCTTGTACAAGTGAAGCCAACTGGATTTGATTCAACCTAGCTCTTATTTTTATCTACTGCTGTCTACTCAAAAATTTACTGTTGTTCTCCATTTCTGTTTTACCAATGGCACAGTCTCTTGCTATTTAAACATAATCTGCAGTTATTTTGGATAGCACGGCAGGGGTAAGTGGTCTGACATTCTAAGACAGAACTTAATCAGAATATGTGGACTGGAGATTTCAGAAAGTATTCTAGGATCTCTGAAAAAAGAATAAGAACAAATTGTTTCTATCTTTCATCCAGAATGGAGCAAATTGAGATCATCAGCTAATGTAAATCAGCAGAACCCCACTGAATTCATTAGAGCTCTTCTGGTTCACATCTGCAGACAATCTGCATAATCATGTTGTCACATGTAATAGTTATATTATGTTCTCATGATTCCTCTTTAGCTGGAATAGAGATGGCTTTCCTGTCCACAAAAATGTTAATGCCTTTAGAAAATTCCCATTCCATGTTAGGGCAAGCCTAAGACTAAACTTGTATGAATAATGTCTTGAAGTTTTTTGGTTCATATGAAAGTGGCAAATAAAACTGATTTTTGTGGTATTTTCAGACAATCTTTTTTTTTTTTTTCTTTTTGGTTGAATGAAATGCTTTCAACTTGTTGAAGAACAAATTGTTATGTTCAGTTATACACCATTTCAGATTAAAGCAAATGAAAGAAGAGAGTGTGTTTTGTCAAGACAGTGTGGGGTTATATTCCGCATTCTCTGGCAGACAGAATGGGAGAAGGATTCACATGCCCTACATACCCCAGGGGAAACCAAATCATTTTTTATGATGGGTGGTATCCATCTTAAAAAACAGGTTACATAATCTAAAATGGCTTCAGAGTTGCATTGCTTTGCTCCCTCACTCCTCAAACTCTTCTTAACAAAAAATAGGAGACATAAATTTTATCTCATAGTCCAAGCTGGCTGGAGACAGCGTAAGAGCACAGGTTCTTATATCTGTTGAGTTCACTGAAAACTGGACAACTTTTCTCTTCATAAACTATGTTTTTTAGAAAGTGTATAAGATAACTTGTTTTCATTCAGAAGTGTCTTGCAGTATTCACATTTCTGACTACTTACTCTAAGCAGTACCCACCCTCCAAAGAACAGGCAACGGCTCAGAAACTCAGGAGCAAACCTTGTCTGTGGTAGAGGTTCAGTTCTGTTTTGCTGTTGCTCTCATAGATATGGGAATAGCCAATTTAAAACCCTTTTAAAGCAAACAGCCTCATCAAAGTTGTCTGAGTACATCATCATCATCATCGTCTTTGTTGGATAAATGTACTTAGGATCTGCTAGCACTTCCATAATTTGGAATTTGGTGTTTCTTATTGTACTGATACATGTAGCTAAAAGCAGCGTTGGAATATCAATACCATTCCTGCTCCACCAGACTGCTTCAAAATGCTCTGCTGTTTTCCACATATTGCTTTAAATCAAAGTCTTGTGCAGTTGGAAACTCTTCATGTTAAGTATTACTGGCTGGCCAGGTTTTTTTTTTCCAGCAACAAAAGTCGTTGCCAAGCCAGGCTGGCAAGATTTCAGATCCTGTCTGCTACCTCCAAAGGATCAATGATCCTCACGTCTATGCTTTCAGAGAGACAGGAAAAATTTGCTTCAAAATTTCAAAAATCAGTGAATATTTTATAGCAACTCCCACTCATCTCAGAACTGTCACCTGATGATCTGAGTAATGCTACTGTTCCTTGTCAGTGAATATATGTATATACATACATATATATATAAATAGCTAAGCAACCAAATTAGACAATGGGGAAAACCCCCATACTTAAGGATACCCAGTTCTTATTGTTCCCTTATTGTTGTACTTTTATCGCTTTATTTGCTCAAAAATTGCCCCAGAAGGCTGTGCTGACCACACAGGGGTTAAGATACTTTGCAGTAGTTCCATTCCAGAATTGATTTTCACTGAGGCTGTGTGGCCTCTTCCAATGCAGTGAAGGATTCAGGATCACCACAGCAAGATTGGCAGCATCAGCAGCACAGCATCCTGCTACAGCCATGAATTGGGGAGGCTGACCTGAAACACAGACTGAACAGAGACAGAGAATAAAGTATTATTGAAAGGCCTTTAATTGTACACCTCAGACAGGACAAGAGCCTGACCAGGGCTGCATGCAAGGTGGACTTAGAATGGTCACAAAATGGACAACCAGCCACAAGGTCTTTTATAAGACTCTACTTTTATAAGTTTTGGTTCATTTGCATATTGGGGTCTAATTGTCCAATTACAGCTTCAGGTTGTGAGGTCTCATCCTCCTTTTTCCTCGCTTCAGTCCACTGTTGTTTATGCTTTTGGGCCTGAAAGTTGTCCTTGGTCTTCAGCAGGAAAAGGATTTGTTTTGTCTACCTACCATGTGAAGAGAACTTACTGGCACTTAATATGAGGCTCAGAACTGCACCCCTAGGCAGCACAAACTCTGAAAAACATGAAAGCTAAAACTTAAGGCATCACAGCCATGACTTGATTGGAACAGCAATAGATGAAGTATATAACATTTTTAGAGAAAATCACTAGTCTTACTGGTTTCCATATAGGATAATATTTTGATTAAATTCTCACAGCTGTTCCTTTCCCCTCGTGCAATTTCATCAGAAGCCTGTGATATTTCTATTTCTATTTCTTTGCTGATGGAGGGGTGGCTGTCCTGCTTGAAGAACTTTGTGAAACTGATTTAGTGTTAGTATAACCATATAAATATAGAATCATGGAGTAGTTTGGGTCAGAAGGGATCTTTAAATATCACCCAGTCCAAGCTCCCTGCAATGATCAGGGATGCCCTCAACTAGGTCAGGCTGCTCAGAGCCCTGTCCAAATGGACCCTGAATTTTTCCAGCAATGTGGCATCTACCACCTCTCTGGGAAGATCTGGAAGCTCTTTTCCATTGTTTTGAAAAGGTTTTGGCTCTGAATTCTGCTACTCGCCTCTACACTTGAAGCTTACGATTTTTAAGCCACAACTTGACACAGATATTTTCTAAGTTACAAAAAAAAGAAACATGGATAGGTTAGTGCTAAGGAATGAAAAGGTGTTTTAGTACTGGAGTAAGGTTCTTTTTTTTTATAATTTTAGCTTTTACCTTTCTAAACTGGTGATTGGGTTCCCTGAAGAGTCAGTAGAGCAAAGGGTTTTTCTCAGCAAACCAAATTCACCACCCGCTGATTCATCCTTCATGTATCATACTGCTTATTTTACAGAACAGCTCTTTAGATAAGCATAGCTAAATTCTTTGTGTGCTTTACCTATTTTTAAAACCCATTTCTCTCAAAGCAGCCATATAGAAAAAGCCTTTTTTTCAGTAAAACTTCCTGATTTTATATTAAGACTGTATTAAGGAGTCTGAAAAAATGCTGTGGCTGCCTGAGGTTAGCAAAATACTGCAGTGAGCAATCATCTTCTTCTAAAATTTTTATCATATCTTTACTATTAAAGAGTATTTTTATTTTATGGCTAGAGTTGTCATATTATACCTAAATGGAATGCAAATTTCTGAGAAGTTGATCAGCAGCTGGAGGTCAGATATTATGCTTGTGTGTGTGTGTGTCTTGTCACACCCGTAGCCCACTATATCCTCTCCCATGAAACACATTTCTTACATTGACAGAAAATTATGTACTCACTGCTTTTTATTTGATTTAAACTGCTGTATAAATTTGGAAAAAAAATAAAGCATTTATGTTTTATTTCTCTAATGTTATATTCTATCACTTCAACTTCTCCTATATGAGTGGTAGACAACACCATTTAATACCAAATATCACTGATTAATATCATAGATTTTCTTTGGTAGTGAGGTTGATCTCAGGGAAATAATATTGCATGTATGTGTAAGAAGAGCTTTAATTTTATTAATTTAATTTAATTTTCAATTAATGATGCTCTAAGATTTTAAGACAAGTTGTACAGTCATATCTTGGATATCCTCTTACTGTGTTTACTGAGCTATGTAATGCTTAAGGAGTCTGGTTCTCGAAGAACTTTGCTAATATCCATAATTATTATTTTCTCATCTTTGAGAAAAATTAATTTTGACCTGTAATTTTATATAGCCAGAACTTCTATTTATTATAACTTATGAAGTAAATTAAAGTGGAGTGATTGAGGTCTGGTTTTCAGTCATACTGTAGTCTAAGATCCCATCTTAATTTTTTTTGAAATGAGAATTTTCATTGCCATATTTTAGTTTGGATGTTCTTTAATAATTGTCTTAGAAAATTAGCTCAGGGAATCTGCAAAATGTTCACTCGTGTGAACTCTGTTCCTTATTTGCTACAAACATGAAATTATTTGAAATTATTTATTGTAAAAATTAGATTTCAGTCTGCAGAGAGATAAGTAGAAATAAAATGAAAATGTTTTAAAAGATAAATCATCATATTGTTTAACTATTTATTCATTGCTTAGCTTTCTACAGGTTCAAAGAGATTTATCTAGGATCCACACATTTCTTCCAATTAAGTGCATTATTTTGTGGGGAAAGTGTTCCAATCTGCATCCCATATTCTCTAGAACACCTTAGGAACCAAAAGGAACATAATTTTATTTTTGCAATTATTTTCATTTTACTGACAACATAGTAATAATACACAGGTAAGAGTTCTTGCTATCATTCAGGTTTACCAGTGTTTTCTAACTGATTTTCCTAGATTTTTTTTTTTTTTACTCTATGTAAGTTTCCTTTTCTGTATAAAACCAATGACATCCATTCTTCCCCCCTTATATTCCTATTCTAGCATGATGCTTAAATAGATTTGGAGAAAAAAAAAAATTTGATCATACGTTTTAAATGGTTAGCCCCCACTCCGATCTGAAAGGAATGATCCAACACACATTTGCTGAATAGCTGGCCTTTCTTTTCACAGTCCTTAGGTCAGCTCCTGCCACAAAGGCACAAACAGTGTCTGCCAGAGGAAGCAGCAGTAGCAGGAATGCAGCCAACAAAGCACTTGGGAGTTAAACAGGTCTTTCATCAGGCTGCAATTATTTAATCTCATCGATTAGCATACAGCCGAATCATCCCCCCTAAGATTTGAATCCCACTGATAGTTATAGTGCTGAGTATATTACACTGTATTCTCCATAGGTCAAAAAATTTGGATGGTTGTTTAAAAAGTAAACACCAAATAAATTTCTAGGCCTACTAAACTGAGAAACATTCATCATAACTGTACAAAGACTGTGGAAAACGATGTCATGGTTTGCCATGTCAGCAAAAATTCTAGAAATTTATAACTATGTCCAAAGGTTATTTTCTCCTGGCATAAAGATGGAGAATATATCAGAAAATTATTCTGTTCTGTTTAAAATACCTTAAAGAACTGTCCTATTAATGGTTTGCTCTGCTGGACATATCCATATAGGTTTCAGCTCCTCTTGGCCTCCTGCAGAACAGGGCTGCAAACTGTAAGAGACTGAAGTTTCCAGCATTCTTGCTGGAAGATAATTTGTCAAGCATGGAACCCAAGCACCTGTTCTGATTTCATAGCTGAGTAGGAATGCACAAAAGCACAATAGAAATGGAAGTTGCTATTTACACTTACTTATTTGTAATTTAACATACTATGAATTGGTCACAGCACCAAGCCTGCCAGAGTTCAAGAAGTGTTTGGACAACACTCAGGCACATGGGTTGATTTTGGGGATTGTCCTGTGCAGTTTGACTTCAATGATTCTTGTGTGTCCCTTCCAATTCAGCATATTCTCTGATTCTATAATAATTTCTTTGCTATTCTTAAATATATTCCCACAAGAAGTAGTAGATTTGCCCTCATCTCAACATAGTTCCCCCAGGAGTCTGTGAACCATGTTGAAAATTATATACTAGTGAATATTCAACCCTTTTTAGTCTCTATAGTTAGAAGTGCTTTCTTTATAAAAGGATCCTTGTGGGGGTGGAATGCTGGAATTTTCTACTGAAGTGCTTTTAAAGCAAACATGCCTTGAGCTGTTATGGATGAAAGGTGTTTGTTAAATTGCTTGATGTTACAAATATCTGAAATTGAGTGGGTGATTGATTTAATTGCAGTTGTCAGACTGGTTTTAAAAGCGTATTTTTCATTTTGTTCTGTTTTTCAGATCTGCAGAACAGTTGGATTCTGAACATAATAAAAAGAAAGTGTCTAACCATACTAATCACAAAATGCAGCTTCTGGCTAAGCCAAGGCATACTGTCAAGATGAAGTGCTGCATAATTTTTAAAACACTCAGTCTGGCCAATGCATTCAATCTCTGAATAGCAGTGCCCCTGTCGTTCCAGTCTCTGCTATTTTCTGAAGAAAAATATCTAATAATTGTGATACCGCGCTGCTTTCACATATAAGTAAAGCTAACATTAATAGGAAAATTAGTGAATGGTGTGATGTTGCAACTTTGAGCTTGGTAGCCTCTCCCAAGTTGCCAAATCCTATCAGTGACAGGGAATCCATCAAAACTCAGTTTCTCACTCTTGTGTCAGAGCTTGTTGTTCTAGAATAAAAGTAATTCGAGCAGCATTTGGAATGTGATTTGCTTCAGCCTGATTCTGTGCTGAAGCACAATAATAAATGCTACTGGGTCGTTAGTGTGCCTGTTCCTGTAGTTCCCACTGTTTTAAACCTGAAACAATCAGGGTGAGCTGCACTAGAAGGTCTTTAGTTTGGTGACACTATTGCTCAGAATGCCACTGCTAAAACACTGGTATAACAGTTAGGCAGCTTCTCAATCTCTGCTGTTGAGGTTGCTTCAGTTCTATATTGTGTACAATAATCACAGGTTTAAAAGGCTAGAGAAAATTTTAGGCAATTTACCATGACAAGTCCTTTTTCTTTCTTCTTTTCAGTGAAAGATGAATGTTGTAGCATTTCAAAGAAAGCAGAGAAATTGTAATGGGAGAAACCGTGAAAAAGCCTCCTTTGGCAGCCCAGGATACCCTGCAGCTCGAATCTCAGCCTCTTAGAAAGCTAGAGTCAGCGAGGTGAATCCCTAGATGAACTGTTGTGGATAAATGATCTTCCTGAGTTGATAGTGGCTAAAAAATAATTAAATTAACATTTTGTTGTGAATTCATAAAAATCTAAGTTTCTTCATGCTGTTAGTTACTATGGTTCTTCTCTGGAGTGGTAACTCATTAAATAAATAATCCTTTAGCTGTCTTTTATTGCCTGCCCATGTCCTAAATTTCTTCTCTGACACCTTTGGAAATACTGGCTTTGCATCTTAAATCGCCTAAAATCTGTTTTGAAACACTTACTAATGTGAAAGTTCCCCATTGATTTTAATGGGATTTGGATCAGCCCCATGAATAATAGGGAAAAGCTGTAATTTCTTTCATATGCTTTATCACTGGGAAGCAAAGAAAACTACCTTCATGCACAATGTGCTTGAATAGCTTGGTCTTTAGTTCTCAGTTAGATGATATTATTGTCTGGCATCAAAGCAAAGTTCAGAAGAAACAAAACAAAATGAAAAAGCTTGTAGGAAAACATTTATTTAAGCAGAGGATAATCTTAGACTCACTTTTGTTTCACACCACACACTTGTGTGTGAAGGAATGTGCATATCAGCAAAGTCCTGAGCAGACAGGTCTTTCAAGGTTTCACATAAAATGACAGATGCCAGGAGGCAACAAGATAACTTCACAGCTTTAGGCAACATTGACCACCGTTGTCTAAAATGTGCAGGGCTCAGAAGAGGCCTCTATTTCACTCTCAGAGAGGGAAACAGCTTGTCTCCTTTTTCAGGGGTCTCCACCAGAGGTTACTGAGGAACTGAGGTGGGACCTCATGGCCACCTGCCTCTTCCTACGAGGGGAACTGGAGGAGCAGGTGCTGATGGACTGATCTCTTGTCTCTGGGGACCTGTGATAGCAACAGCATGGAGTTGTTTTAGAGGAGGTTTAGGTTAGGGATTAGAAAAAGATTTTTAATTCAGAGGATGGTTGGGCACTGAACAGGCTCCCCAGTGAGCTTGTCACAGCAGCAACCCTAACAGAGTTCAAGAAGTGTTTGGACAACATTCTCATACACATGGTATTATCCTTTGGGTTCTTCTGCGCAGGACCAGGAGCTGGACTCAGTGGTCTTTGATGTTCCCTTGCAATTCAGGGTATTCCGTGAGTCTATCATTCTCTGATCTAAAAACTTCTGCCTTCAGTGGAACCTGGAATAAGCCTGTGAGACACAGTTTAAACTGTGCAAGGACAGCTAGAACTAGAACAGATTCAGCACAAGTGGTAAGACCATTATGGGTTTGCCATGCTGTCAACCAGGGTGTATAAGTCAGTAACAGCACAAGAGACTTGGAAATTTGTCTTCAGTATTCGATTGAAGAGATGTAGAGATACCAAACCGGCTATGGCAATGTGCTAATATAATTTCTGATTCTGACATTTAAAAGACATGAAAAATTACGTTAATTGGTAAGGAAAAGATGGTAAGTGCATGCAAAAATACAGTAATTATTTATAACCCTAGAGAAGGTCCAATAAAGAAAGAGAAAAAACTATATATTTCACTCAAAGGCATACATTAAGAATTCAGGCAGTACTTTATTTGCATATTCTTTATTTCTGTTTAAAAGCCTTTCTATCCAACACAAACCTTACCAGGTCTTTATGTACCATTTGTCATAATATTGCACTTTAATCAACATCAAAAAAAATTTTACTGTGTTTCTGGTGTCAATGCCTATTCTTGACTCCTATCTGGACCTTTTCCAAGGTTTTCATGGAGTACCTGAATGGAAAATTCCTATTTAATATCCTTTTTTCCTCATCAAGACATTTCAGAATTTCTCTCCAGCTCTAATAACTTCTCATTTATTACTGAGCAAGGCTATGGTGGAATGGAAAAGCTATAGACTGTTCAATTCTCCTGGTGGCAGCAATGCTGGTTTGACTCCTTCCCTCTCTCACCACACCTGTGGTTCTCCAGTCCAGGACGCTGACCTTGAGTGCCAAATTGTTTTGTGTAATGTCTCCATTGCTAAAGATATAGGAGCTGGTAACTGGCCTCATGAGCTGTTGGCCTACAGGCAAACGTGTGCTTTGCCTTCAAAGGTACCTGGGTAAGTAGATCTGCAAAGCCATCCTGCAAACAGTGAGAAGAGGAAATTAAATCCTTCTGGAAATATTTGCCACTGGCCATGGCAGTGCATCTGAGGTGTTCCCCTATGTAGGGCACAGCCAGACTGCCAGGAAGGGGTAACGAAGGGGTTTGGTGAGAGCCTGGACAATGGGGTGTACCATGGGGTGTGCTGAAGGCTCTCCCTGGGGCACTGGGAGGAGGGCTCTGTGCTTGGCAACAGCGGATGCCTGGGATAAAACTGGTGGTGGATGGTCCTGAGCCTGATAGAGTTGCTGAGACCTGAGGTCACTCAGTGGCTGAGGGAAACCAGAAACACATGTCCTGGGTGGGGACTTACAGCATTTTACTGTCTTTCCTACCTTTGCTTTATTAGTTTTAAAATGTTTGATGAAATGTTATTCAGAAAGGCATGGTTAAACTCTTCAGCTGGACCTTTCTGTAGTGTAAGAAAGTGGGCTCAACAGAGCAGGTGCAGGTGTTGACTTTCAGAGGCTGGGAATGACATCTTCCCTTGGCCTCTCTCACCCTTTCTCACACTTGATTTCCTAGGTAGAGATTAGTTTATCCATCTTAGCACCCTGGAACTTTGACTTGCCTTACCCAGAGGGAGCACATGATTTCTCTATGCCTTAACCTCATGAGATATTTTTGGCTTTGCACATAACAAGGAGGCAGGTAGAGTGATGTAGGTACAAGGACATTTGGGCTGTATTTAAAGACAAAGGACCAAAGCATATGCAAGTGACCTGCCCTGAGAAAATTGAGCCTTACAGATTGTTAGAAAGGCTGCAAGTGCAATCACTGCCTCCAGCCTACCTTCATGTTTAGATGTTATTTAGGAGGTAGTGTCAGACAGGGACTATTCCCAGTAGCCTTTTCTTTGAGGGGCAAGGATACTCCTTTATGTGTGCAAGAGACTTGTCACATTGAGTTAATGGAGGTCTCACAAGATTTACTAACCTTGATGTAACCTCTAGTACGTTATCTCTTCTTCAGCTTTCTCACTTGATTTTGACACAGACAAAATAAATAGATAAATGTAGCATGTATAAAACATAGTAAACCATTATAACCCTTAGGTTTTCATTGATGTTATTAATAATCTTATTTTTAATATATCTGTGTGTTAATCACCACTTTCCTAACAGAGAGCTATGTTTTAAGATATCAATGTCAGAGTCCAAGGCTGTCTGGGTAGTCAATAGAGAGAGACAAATGCCTCTTGGGGGCAATCTTGAGACCCTATATTAGGGACCTCATAAGTAGCAAAATGAGATATAATAATTCCCTTCAATAGAGTCCTGCAAAATCCTCTAAAAAGTAGAAATTCTTCCCCATTTTTTCAGCTGATGAAGTGCTCCTTCTTTTCCAAATGATTTGGGATTTGAATATATCATGTTAAATATATCTGCTGAATAAGGTTGTGATTTCTGCTCCAGATCACATTTTTACTTCCTTTGGCTCTACCCTGATTAATTTTTCTAAAATTAAGATTCGTATAGTTTTAGTGGAACTAGTTATACACAAATCAAGGCAGTAAAGTTTCAGGTAAGGAAAGGAACCTGAAAAGAGGGAATCAATAGCATTTATTAAAAAAACCTGTTAATTTATACACTGTTAAATATTTAAAGACAAACAAATAAAAAGAATTCCTTTCAAAAATTCTGATTTTAGCATCAGAATCTTATAATCTGCAGTCTATACTCCTAAATAAGAAAGACATCTTTGTGCAGTTAAAGGTTAAACATTTTGATAGACCAAAAAATTAATGCCTGGACTAGATGTAATATACTTTTGTTATGCTTGAATTTTCTCATGAATGGGACTGTAATATCTTATGTAATGGGAGCAGAATATGAACAGGGCATTTATATTCAAAAAAATACTATGAAATTTCATATTTTCCCCTTTGGGTTTTCTTGAGTGGGGCTTTATAATTCTAGCCACATATGCAAACACAGATAAAATATCTGGCTTCTTTTTTGGCCAGGGGACAGAGATATGAGTCATGGAAAGAAAGATTTATTGGTCTACCAGAAACTTTTAGTTTAAATTTTCTCCTGTCAAGTTCTTTCAAAGAAACTGAATCTGCATGTAATTGCACACAACCATGAAAAGTGCAGCTTACTCTTTGACTAATTTAATTCACTGCCTTTTTGCTGAGGTTCTGGCCTGTGGCTTTGCTCTAATAGACACAAATCTTGTGTTGACTTATCCAAGTCTCCTGTTTGATTTACTGTTTTAATGTACCTGTGATAAACGGCTTAATATACTCCTTGCAGTCCTTGAATATACTGTCCAATTATTGTCATATTGCCTAAGGTGTGAGTTGACACGCAGCCTTTTCTAAAACCTCTGCATTGTTTGAGAACCACATGAAAATAAGAATTAAATAATGAAATGGGTGGCTGGTCTGTGAAATCGGCATCCAGCTCAAGCCAGTGAGGCTTGAAGGGACAACAGCACCAGTGTCACAGAGCAGCAAGAGAAGCTCCAAAGATCTGACTCCCTGCTGCCAAGGGGAAAACTCTGCAACCTGTTCCCTTGGAGCTTTGGGAGCTCTGACATCAAGAGTTGAGCCAGGACTGGCTGGTTTGTACCAGGGGAGCCCATCTGTGGGGTCAGGAGTTAAACCCCACCTGGAGTGAGGTTCACCTTGTTCCAAGGAAAAATTCTGAAAACTAGTGAGTTTCTGGAGTTATTGGTCTCAAAATATCTGGGTCCTGACTTCAGCACAAGATACAATGATTATTTTGGCTAGGGACTCTCCCCATTTTCCAGGTACATCTGCCAAAGGGAATGGACATTTCAACGCTATGGTTTTATGGGCTGTTTTCCCAATAAATGGGGCTTTATTGACATTTAAAAGGCTGTAGGAATATGGTGTCTTCTATAGACGAACTCAGCCTTCCAGGGGAGCATTCACTTATACCCAGAAACTGGGTGAATTTAGACAGTAATATATGAGCATGAGAAGGCAGTTTAGGGAAAACTTGACTGACTTCTTTAATTGATCAATAAGGTCTTAGATTTCAGAAGAAAAAAAAAAAAAGACTTCTTCAGCAACCTAAAATGGAGTTAATGGATGCCCTCAGCAGTGTCTTCAAGGATTTATGTACACAGAGTTCCTTCTCCTGCTGCATGCCTCACAGAATACCTGATGGGAGCACAGTGCTCCTAGGCACATTTGGAGCATTACATGTTGGCTCTCCTGTTTGCTTGCATTGGTGACACCTATGTGGCAGAACATTAACTCAGAAATAAAAGACCTGAATTCAAGGATTTCCTAAGCCTGTGGAGGTTTCAATCCTATTTGTTCACACAGAAAATTCTGTAATGCCCAGACTACAAGTTATAAGTATCTAAGTGGTTATTGTACCCTTACACCCTCAGCACCTCATACCCTCAAAAGGAGAGAATGGTTAAACCACAACTGGACTTCCTAGAGAGCACAGAGCATTATACTGGGTGTAAAGCAGCAGAGGGCTCTGCTGTCAAGATTAAAAATGGGCTTTATCCAAAAACTGTATAATCTATAAAAATCTATAAGTGACACATAAAGGAGATTTTCTGGACTCAGAACTGAGAAATGAGTAGCTGAAAACCAATGCTAGTGAGTTCAGATTCTCTCCAGGCTATTTTTCCTCCTTCATGGTCCTTATAAAATAAAAGAAAAAAATGCTGTTGATTGAATGTCCTAATTGGATTAAATCATATTTCAAAAGTTCTCTTCTGTTGGCATAATAGTGACTTCATTTAAGCTTCTAATGAAGAGAACAAAATAAAAAAAGAGATTAGAGTTCTGTCTGGTATAGTAATGTTATAAGGAAACATTATGATTTAGAGAAATCTCCAAATTTTGCTGCGTTTTGGGCTTTTTTTTTAACTGACTTTTTTATATGAGGTATTGTGTTCTCTCTCATATGGATTCTTAACCTCAGAAGGACTTTAAAAAACTGCTGTTCAAACACTCACATACCTGCTAGCATTAGTGCCCTCCATACTTTCACATTCTGGAAATGCTCTTGTGAACAAATATTTTCTTGTAAAACAGTTCTCAAAAGGTGAATAAAAGAACTTAGGAACATTATCAAAGCAAATACCCGTGGCGCCTGGTACATGAACATTTTTGCAGGACAGAGCCAATGCCAACAGGGTTTCAGTACAGAAGTGCACTTCTGCAGATTCAAAGATATGCATTACTTCAGCAAGAATTAGAAGATCTTGGAGAGTTCCCTGGATGATATTCTACCCCTAATAAATTGAGGGACAACTTGTCTACTTTCTGTAATCAAAAGTAATTTCATATGTACAGATATTAGTCCATTCTTTACTCCCACCTTATTCTCGGGACATTCTCTTGTTTGCTTGGATTGTTTGTTGAAAACAACATACAGAAATTAAATTGAGATAGGCTTTATTTGACAGTTCAGTGCAAAATCCACTAAAGTCGAGAGAACAACTTGTGCCTGTTCAGAGAGCTTTCAGCCAGCTGCTGGCGGCCTATGTTGTATCTGAAATAGGTTACCGGTAGGCTTTATGGTGTAAGAACTAGGCTGGTTTTGTTTTATCTCTTTTAATAACATAGAATGCTCCAGAGGAAATGTTCAAACTCAGATATTAAGATTTCTCCAGACTAAAGGTAAGAGCTGAGATCTTGGAGACTGCACAGCTAGCCAGTACAGTTAGAGTACACTTAATGGATTGTGATATCCTCTGTCCCTGGTAATGCTTGCAGCATTAGGAACAAACCTTCCACTACTGGTGCTTCCCTTTGACAGCAGAGGGAGCATTTTGTCCAGTAACTAATTTCTTTTTCTACATTCTTGTGAAAATCCTGGCAATGGTTAATAAATAATTACATTACCAAACCAAATATGTCTAATCAGGCAGTTGACTTGTGGTCTATTAACTCTAAACCAAGGTACAGCAGCTGAAAAATTGCACGATGTAGGAAAATCAGAAGGTGTTAATGGAGATCAGAAACTGTTCCTCTTTTTTTTCTTGAGAGATAATTTCATGAATAGTAAGAACCTACATGAGTGAAAGAGAATATTTTTTCATTACTGAAAGAAAAGACCATGAGGGATAAAGCAATTGTCATATATTAAAAACTACCAACAACTAAAGACCAAAAAAAAAAAAA
>VXBN01014614.1:879843-908179 GCA_013397395.1 Sinosuthora webbiana | reverse complement strand
AAAAAAAAAAAAAGAGAAAAGAGAGTCCCTAAACCTCAAATTGGCTCTCAATTTTTTTAAGGTCTGGCTCCTCAGAGCTCCCCATGAGTTTTTTTTCAGACATGTCTGTACTGAAAAGACTGACTGTATTGTTACTGAATACAGGCCTTCCACTCCTGGGGAGGTAAGGGAGAGCAGGCAAAAACATCAAACTTAAAGTACCCAGAATAGGAAGGGCATCCCTGATTTAATTGCAACATGTGTAAGGGTAACAGATAAAAAGGGCATTGACAGAACACAAATTTTAGTAGCTCTGGTCAGATGATAAACATGAAGGAGCAATTTCCTATTGCAGTAGTAATTTAAGGAGACAATTCTCTCTTTTTCAAAAAATCGCTGGTCTTGTCTCCAGCCATTTCTGGTTAGAAAAACGTTACTGGGTACATCAGCAAATGTACTCTGTACACTGCAGCCACAGCACTGACAGTACTGGCTTTTCTGTGAGCTTTCCTCACTGGAGAATTTATTGATCATATTGTTCGTTTCGTTGAATAGTCCTTTTATTTTTTATTGGCCTTTACTCAAGCAGACTATGATACTTCAAAGAGATTTCATTAAATGAAGACCATTTGCCTCCAGGTGATGTCATTAACTTTGATTCAACTACACTATGAACTGATTAAAACCAGCCTGCATTCAAATGTCAGGTTAAACCATGAGATTCTGAAGATGAACAATTACTTCTCTAAATCAGTGGAAATTTTGCCTGTTCAAGGAGGTGGTCACAAACATTAAAATAGTTTTATTTGCTCATTAACTTAGGCTTCAGCCCTGAATCAAGGTCTGATGACATTTATCACAAAACCTGTAATACAGCCTGTCTTCAAGGGATACAGAATTTTTCTGATTACATAGAGAGCCATTGCAGTATAAGGTAAGATAGGTGATAAAATATATTTTTAAAGTTTTAAAAACTCCACATTTGATTAGAAACAGGCTGAAAGCAATGTTTAAGCTGAAGTCTGCTCTCTAAAAATAAAATGTTACAGTTAGAAATTTCATTTAGGCATCAGAGACTCTTATCTACTACTTTCTTTTTTTTAAGAAGGCTTCTTGGCCAGTTACATCAAAGGTGAGGTTGTTGATGGACCTGATACATCACTGATCACGGAATCTCAGAATGGTTGAGGTTGGAAGACATCACTGGTGATGTTCATCTGGTCCAACCTTACTGATCAAGCAAGGTTATCCTACAATACATGGCAGAGGATTGCATCCAAACAGCTCTTGAACATCTGCAGCAAAGGAAACTTTGCAACTTCACCAGGCAAAGGATAACTCCAAATGTCTCAATTTGTATATTCCTTCTTCTCTTTATCAGATTTTTTTTTCTGTTATTTTTTACCCTATTCCAAATGGAATATTTTTACTTATTTTTCTATTTGAATGAACACTTCCTAACCATTGGGGTGGTTGGCCAGGAACACAATTGAAATGAACATTCCCCTGTAAGCATTGTAGGGTGACTCAGCCAGTTTCACAAGCATGTTGCAAAGCTGGAAGCATAGTATGATTTCTCAAGGGAGGACTTTTTTTATCTACAATAAATAAGGTAATTTACTAGATTCACCAGCCTAAATACTCATGATTTCTTATTAAGCCAGTTTTCTAAGTGGAAATTACTGTGTACCTAGCAGTCACTTGTACTAGTTGAACAAGATCAATGTTAAAAATTGCTCCCACACAAAAAAAAAATAAACATACAATCAACAACAAAAACCAAGAAGAAGAACTTTTAGAGTATTTGTTGCTTGAATTTTGCAGGCATTTCTTAGGATCCCTCTGACTGGCCTTTAATTCCATATTTGTCCTTCTCTACTTGAAGTATGGAGAAGAGCTCTTTTATTTTGAGTAGGCGATATGCAGACCCTGAAATTTGTGACAGGCACATGCTGGGTTATTTTTATTAAAGAAACTCCAGAATCCATGGCATGCCATGATAAATGCTTATCCTTGCACATTCTTAGAGATGAATTTAAAAGAAACAGGAGAATGAGGCCAGCAGCTAAGATACCTGTCTAGAAAGGGGACTGTGATTTTCAGCAAGTGGTAGGAACAGATCCAAGACCTGTCTGCTTAGACCTATTTGAGTTGGTGGGTTTTCACTTGTATAAATGAGAGAAGAACTTGGCTTGTAAACTTCAAAAGACTCACAATAGAAAACAGGGAAAAAAACAGAAGAAATGAAAAAGCAAACAACGCCATGTGGAATGAATCTGAGACATCCCATCCCAGTAAGAACACTCAGCAGTCCATTATATTTATTCAGATCAAATGCAGACTGTGAAATATATAGACTATGTTAGGATAGGGTGGGAAAGCAAAAAATGTTAAAATAAAAGCATTATTTTGGCACTGCTGCTGAGATTAATGTGGGTTATAAAAAGAGTGCATCTAAGACTGGCACTGGAACTCCTGATAGCTAAGCAGGTTCACAGGGATGAACTTATTATGACAACCCTAATATTGAGGGAAAGAAAACACAAAATCAGGATCTATCATTTTATATGAAGTAATTACTGGTAGTAAAAAGGTTTAATTTAAATGGAACAAAGGGGTTTGAAATTGAACAGGAATATATTAAAATTAAAAAAAAAATTGCAATAAAACCTGATTAATCAAAGCACAAAAATAACAAGAGACAAATCAGTCCGTCAGTGGAAAAAAATACTTCATGCATACTAAGTACTGAAAAATTGCATCACCTATGCAGGTCAGGGAAGCCTACATGGTCCCCATTCATGCACATATTACCTTTTAACTATGAAAATTATGGATATCCGAAGCTTCTTGGAGATAAGTAAATGTAAAAGTCAGACTTGCAGAAAATCTACCTGCTCATTTTGGTGCTGCTATGTAACCACAGGGTTACTCCCTCTTTTTCTGATCGTTGAAGACAATCTACTCCTCAAAACATCCTCAGAAGCACACAAGGTATGAGTTATACCATTTCTTTTTCATTGCTTAAACTGTAGAAATCAGTTGTGGAGAGTTCAGAGGGCCAGGAAGGTGTCCAACACAGAACTGCACTAAAGGAAGACTCGGCTCCACTGCAGAGTACAACAAACTTAAAACCGTCAGCTGTATGCTCCAAATGAAGCCTTTCAGTGTTCAGCTGATTTCCACCTGGTTCCTGTGGTGGATTTTTGTGTTAACAGAGAAAAATATCCTCCTTCAGAAAGCTACTCATGATATCTGTAGCAGCATTGTTGTGTGCCAGATGATTCACCTTTTGAGGTTCACATTTCCTGTGTGTCAGTTGCAGAGTCAGCCTGGGGAGGTTGGCTTGGACACAGTTTGGGTGGGAGGAAAGCACAGTTTTAACATGATAAAAGATACCTCTCTGAAACATTCTTAAACTCATTATTTTTATCTTATTTTTCAAGTACACAGCTTGACTTCTTACCTGTCCTGAGTTATTTAGCAGCATATGCATAGGTTTGACTATATTTGCCCAATTACTATTAATTCCTGTGGTGAAACTAATCTAGATGAAGTGGCTAACAAACACAGACCAAAAGGGAGGTGAAATTACATCATGAAGTTTATAGCAAATCCTGAAGAGAGAAGAGCCTCCAAAGAGACCATATAGATTATCCTCCTTATGTCTCACAAGAAAGTTTCCTAATCTGAGAAAATATACAGCACATGTAGAACTTGTTTCTAATAGGATCATCCTCCAAATATTTCAAAAGTCACTCCAACTGAACTTAAAAATGATTTAATGCCTCTCTGCCAAACTGAGGAGTTAGAACAAAGTTCTGTTTGCTTGAAAGGCGAAAAAAATTTTAAAAATGTTATTGCTCTGATTCTCAGCTCTACCAGCAGAATATAATTTTGCTAGTCCATCAATATCAGTACTTTGTGTTGGCAACTTGGAATATGACTATTTTTTTGCAAATTGTGGTTCATAATTGAAAAATCATGACATAACCTGGCTTCGCTTTCACGAGTTTGTAAAGGAGAGGGGCGTATAAATATTCATTAAAAAATATTTGCAAATGAACTAGATACAGATTTTTTTTGTGTCTGTGGTCATGCAAGCAATTTTAAATGGTGGATATGTTTTTCTTCTTTCCATTTAAATTAGATGAAATGCTGGTGGTGCCAGATTTACAGCTGTTATCTTTGTACCTTAATTTTATAAGAAAATCTTTTGTTTTGGAAAGCAACCTCTGTGCAATTCTATCAAAAATTCTCAATCTATCTGAACATGAATTTCATTGGAATCAGTACCATCCCTTTCTTCTAGACAGGCAGTAGCTCCAAAGCATGATTTACTGGGAAATTTTGAATTATCTTAAGTTTGTATAGAAGCTTTTTTTTCAATATTTCAGTATTTTGATTTTGAAACACTTTATGCTTTACCAAACATTCTTCCAGATGGTAGTAAAATCAGATTCCTTGATGCCTCAAACTCAAAAAAAACCTGCCTATTATTTTTACTTCAATGCATATATCTCATCTTGAAATTAGGCAGCTACTACACTTGACAAAACAGTGATGGGGGTAACTACTTGGAAAATCTTAGGCACAATTAAGTTGTGACATAATTATTGTTTAATAAGCTAATGTAAGCTACATGAGTTTAGTTTTCCTAATCTTTTTTTTTTACTTCAGAATTTTGGTAAAAAAATTAAAGATAGAGGGAAATTTCTTATTTACTGGCTATCTGGCATGGTAAATCAAAATACGAGGGAAGGTTTAGCTAAGTTTAAAGTTATAATTAATCATTTATTTTCTCTATTGAAAAAGTAAAATAATAATTTAATCAAAATAATAAACATAATCAGTGAAATTAAATATCCTACCTGCAATAATTCCAGAATTAATTAGTCTTTAGAAGATCCATGGTTGAACACACCATCCATCACCTTATAATGAGTCTGAAGGAGCATGTTTGCAAAATACCAATTCTTCACCAATAATAGAAATAGTGTTGCTCCATTATGCTACAAGATCCCTTTTCTGTATTTGTTTTTCATTTATGTATTTTTTGTATTCATAATTTGTCTTATTTTATATATTCAGGCATACCCATAGGAGAGTTTTTTCTCTTTTAATTCCTGTATGCATGCAATGGCTTAGTTGATATCCACATCATACATCCATCATTAACTCTTAACTTTCTGTCTTATTGGGTTTTACTCAATTTTACATATTAAAAATTTTATGTGAGACATCTTTTATGCTTTTCTCTTTTAACATGAAATGTAGTAAAGCTTTTCTGAAAGTTTGGGAGAGCAAATATATTTAAAATAACTTTCTCTTTTGCAAGAATTAAATTTTACTGAAAGCAGTTACTTCTACATTGACACATATATTAACACCAACTGAGGATGTGGTTGAGTAGCAGTAAACATGCCCTTAAAAAGAAGTTCAAATTGTCTTTGTTTCTAACAATAAAATAATTCTGTAGATTTCAAAATTAATTGGATTATCAAATGTAGCATTGTGTCTTGAAATATACCTATTATTCATGGCTACAACTTCATTGGGATTAAGAACAAATGAAATATATCATGTTGCCATCCTGGAAAGTACAAAGTGCCCCTCCTGGCTTAAAGGATAAATGACGTAATGCTTGTTATTGTAAGCCCCATGCTAATCACTACAGATTAAATGTCACCTTCAAGCATTTTGAAATCATTATTATGTTTTTACATTTGGTCAGGTTAAAACAGTATGAAGAATCTCGTGCTGATTTTAATAATTCCAGACTGATTCAAGCACATCAGTATTCATGGTCTTCCTGCATCTTTACTTTTCCTTTTTCTTTTAGCATTAAAGGGGTTAAATCAGTGTGTCTGGGGAAAAAAAAATTAAAAATCAGATATAACAGAAATGGCTTGATTGCTGTAAGAATCCAAACACATTTTGAACTCAAGTCTGAACAGAAGAATACTTTTATATTCTGTAGTGGTCTAGCAAAAGCGACACAAAGGTTATTTGAAGTATTTTGCCTCTGACATATGATGGTCTTGTCTTCCTTGGGAGCATGTAGCTTGGATAAACCACTTAATTAAGTTCAAGGAGAGTGAAAAAGAGAAAAATTGCACTCATCAATGAGGTTACATGGAAACTCTATTTTAAAACTAAATTAAGGGAGCTGAATTCATGTTCTAGCAGTGTTTTGAGCAACTGAATGCCAGCAAACATCTTACCTGCCAGATGAGGCTGCTCAAGTCCTCCCAGGCAGCAGCACGTCCTTCCGGGCTGATGGATGACTAGGCAGGAATTTATATAGCTACATTTGAACAACACAAACACATCTATTGAAGATGACCACAATAAGTGGGAAAGGTGACAGTAGAACATAGATGGGTGGCAGAAGAACCAAGTTCTTCATCTGGGATTGTATATATGTGTCTTCTTAGTAAATGCTTTAAATCCTTCAATGCCAATGTACTATTAGACTTACATTTTGTAAGGACATTGGCACAAAACCATTGTAGACAATAAGATTTCCTCCATTTTTTGCTTCTTCTTTTTAATAGAGAAGGAAGTGACAATTTTAAAACTTTGCTGACAAGGGTTATGTCAACATATAGCATACATGTGTATTTTTTGGGCTTATATCCTAAATACTATTGGGAGAGTAAAAATAAAGGTTAAGAAAAAGTTGATTTTAAATGTGGGCATATTCATGGCAGACATTTCTATCCTGAAGCGATTGAAATCATTTCGTGCTGACCTCAGAAGTCAGGTGTGGCTTGAGGCATTTATTTTCCTAGGTGATGACTCTTTGGTGGCTGGAAGTTGCAGACAGAAGGCACCAAAGGATGAGCTACAAGCAACAAATGCTGCTCACATTCAAGTCATAGCGTCTGGAGTCAGCATAATTCCTTTTTCTATTCACTTATCTGGGTTGATATCTGGAACACTCTCTTTTATAGCCAAAAATGACACAGAATGGATTAGCAAACTATTTAAAACCTGTCAAAAGTGTATATTTTTAAAATGATATATTAATCATTAAGTACCACAGATTTTTGTCTCAATGTTAAATAAAAAAGGCCACATGGGAGCGCCATATCTTCCAGGAACCAAATAAAATGAACTCATCTCTAGCTGAAATGCAAAACTATAATATTAATTTTAGGCATTTAGGCACTTAAGATCAAGACTCTAAGACACTGTGAATACTACATGAATCATTGATCAAATTAAAACAAAAACATTGTCCTTTAAAGGGGGCTAAGAGCTAATATGGATGTAATGTCTTTTCTGTAGTATTTGTGGGCTTGCCAATAAATAAAAGATATTTATAGCCTGAATGAGCTCAAGGCAACAATCTTGGTTTTATAAATGATATCAATGAACTCTTGGGAGTACAAACCAGGAGCTCAGGTAGCTTGGAACAAAGTTCTTTTGTTGTGTGTATGGCTGGGGAAGAGGGAAGGTGTGCCAACAAAAGCTTTTGTTTTGTCCTGTGATCTCAGTCGGACTGAAACAGGTCACATTCAGATTTGGTGTGGCGGGCAGATTTTGGCATTTCAAAATCAAAATATACTTCCTAATAATCCCATGCTGGCACCAGAGTAGAATAATCAGGGATCTGCTATAAGTCAAAATGACACAGTGCCTTACAAAGAAGTTAAATGTTGTACCTTCTAAATGATACTAAATGTGAGAGATGTTTTCTACATTAATAGTCTTTAATAGTAGATAATTTTGAAACATAGCTGCAAGATTAATTTTGCCCACACATCAAACAGGGCAGTAATATAAGATATAACCTGTAAAATTGCCTGGTCTTCCTCCAGTCAAATGTGGTTCCCTGCTGTGGCAGGGAACAGCAGCCCTTCTGTTTCTGTGTGTTTTTCTACCTTCATGTTATAAATAAGGTTTTTAACCACAGAAATCTGCCCAAAAATCAAAAGCCTGTTTAGTGATTTTATCACCTTTTTCTCCTTATATCCTTTTGTGTATGGTATTGTGGGCTTTCTACTAGTTTCACTTCTTCTTCCTTTTTTATTTTTTATATTTATGAGCAGAAATTATTTTGTTTATGATCTTTTTTGTTTGTAAGATTCTCGATTCCTTAAGTCTCCTCATATATCACAGGTTTTCCTTCTTTCCTGAAAGCCCAGTAGCCATTCTTGGCATCTCTTCTGGTTTAAATTAATTTTCTTCAACAGAGATCTCTCCACAGAGATTTTTTGATCATCATAGTCATTCTGATTTTGGGTAGTGATTCCAGTCTTCCTCTGTAATTAAGTTGATTCCCAGTACCTGCTGGTTTACAATAATGCTAACAATAAGGTTTGGATTTTCCTATTAGAATTTTAATTCAGGTTTTTTAAAGACTATAAACTGAGACATCCCCTTAAAAGCATTTTTCCAGTCAAATACTATCTTCCTCAATCACTGTCTTTCTTGAGACATCCCTTTGTTCAACACTCAGTTCCTCTGCTAATCCCCATCTCCTCCAGTTTCAGATGGAATTTCCTTTGTGCCATTGCATCAAATCCCTTACCAAAGTAGACAGAAACAAAAGCTGCAACATTTCTTTTGGCTTGGAAAATAATTTCCTTATCAAGGAAGTTACCTTTTCAAAGATCTCTGAGAAGATCTGCCTTTGGGAAAAACATGTTGAAGTTTACCTCATTTATTATTGTCTTATGTCTTTAATTATTCCCTTCGTCCATAACTCATTCTAATATATGCATGCAATTGAGAAATATATCTAAATTGGTTTTTTTTTTTCTCTTGCATGACTCCCACTAAACATCAGAGTTGCTGTATGACTGTTTCATTAAACAGTCCCTGGTATTGGCTCTGTGATTTCACATGCCAGTTTTTTATGACACTGGAATGACTTTATGCTCTCTTCCCACTTTGAGAATATTTTTTTCTTGATATTTTTTTGCTACTCAAGAGTTGTTTTCACATTCTCATTTTCATTTGCCTCTGATTCTCTACCCAAACATAATTATTCTCTCTGAAACCTGACACTAAGTACTGATTTATCTTCGTGCCTGTAACTGGGTTATGTTCAAAGCCTGTGTGCTGCACAGTTCTTCACACTTTCTTCTTCTTCAGTCTCTGTATAGCAGAAAAATAGTAGTTTTAAATTGCTGTGATAATATGGAAATTCAATGAAGTACGGGCTAAGCTCTGATTAGTGCTGGCTATGAATGAGACATTTTTTTATTACTTCTCATTTTTTCTTCTTTTTTTAATTCCAGTAATTACAATGGTTTTTTGTCACACACCACTATTCAGCCTTTGCGTCAACTTCAGACATCCTTTCTCCTAACTCCTCCTTGAGTTCTGACAGATTTATTCCTGTCTGAAAGATTTTATCCATTACTCTAAACGCTTATTTTCATAGACTCTATATCTACTATTTCCATCTCCTTTTCCCCAGTTATCCTGACCTGTTTCCCTGTGATTTGAATCAGCTGTAGGAAGGGTGATTTCTGATCCTCTGTAGATATATTTCACATTGATTGCTCTTGTCTAGAGCCCTGCATAATTTACCAAACATTTTCTCTGCATCTCATTTTTTTTTTTTCTGGGCATGTTCTTTCTCTTTTTGCTCCCCCATTGTTTCTCTCCATAAAAGTTAATTTATTTTTAATGATTCTAAATTTTGTCCACACATTTTTCTCTACAAACCCATAGCTTTTCTTTCACATAATGCCCTAACATTAGCTGAAAGAATAATACTAGCAAAACTATGTTGACCTGAACTTCAATCCAGACTAGTTGCCTTAAAGCATATCTGAGATCACTGGTTTGTTTAAGATTCCTGGACTAGAATCTATGTTTTCATAACTGATTTCAGCAACTATCTAAACAAGCTACATTAGAACCTCTATGGATAAGCTTATCTCAACTACCTTTGGACAAAAATAATTTTCTAGGTTCTCAAGTGTGAATAAATATCACTTGCCAAATTACAATATTAAGTCAAATTATGTGAGATTTAAATTAAAAAAAAAAAAAAAAGTATTCATGACTGACAAGCTAACCTACAGGCCTTTAAAACAAATCTAGTTCTCAAACCTAGAATAGGTACAGGGATTAGGAGTATCACTGGAGGTACAAAAGCTTGCATCTCCACTCTGCACAACATATGTGAGAAACTTGAATACGAGGCACCCAGATACCAGGTGAATAAGCTGTTCACCAGATAACAGATTAGGAGACACTAAATTTTATTCCCTCATTGAACAATGAAGAAAAAATGAACTTTTGAACAGTGTTGAATCAGCAGTTTCCATTCAGTCCTGGACTTAATTTTCCATGGTCCAGATGAATGCCCTTACCACATTTCTATGTCTATAGACATAGAGAAAATATTCTTCTCTCTGTCTCTGGGAATATGAAATTATTTACTAAAAATGGGACAACACCACCAACACAAATTACAGTAAACTCATCCAATAATAGTCCCAAATCATACTCATATGGTGATTCAAGTCCTTGGTCTGAAACATGCCAGACATGTTTCCTTGTAAGTCCTCACTCACTTAAGCCCTGTCAATCCCTTCTCCTCAACATCCTTCTGTTTCCCTTCCTCCTTTCTTATCTTAGTGTGGTACTTGCTTTGAAAAACATTAGCTCTTGGCTGATGGAAAAGCTTATATGAAAAAATAAAATATTTTCTTCATTATGATTCCTTCGGAAGGTTCAGTTTTAAATGACTGGTATTTTCTGTCAAAATTATTTTGGTGGAAAATCTCCAGTCAGAAAGAGCATGAATAACTGCAGGGAACTATTGTCAAGGAAATTTACTTACACAGCTTAGGACCAGCCAACTTGTGCTATTGGGTATTTGCTGACTTCAGACAATTCTCTGAAAAAATGTTCATTAACATTTATAATTAACGAGGTCAATTATTTAAGTGAATATACTATATTGTAAAGCCATCAGGTTAGGAAAGATTGCAATTAAAATTGCTTTTGTTATTTCATTTTGGTGTCCTTCATGTATTCATTGCAATGCAGTCTTTAATTATATAATCTTATGTTATTTATTCCATGCAGGGAATGGGGAGTGCTCACTTGACAGCAGCTAATCAACGTTGTGTATACAGTGTGCAGTGTTTACTGTGTAGCCCAAGTTATGTTTGCTGCCCAAAATGTAGGAGTTGCAATAGATGATTAAAATCAGCATGTGCTTTGTCATGACATTCCTCACTGTGACTTCCAAGTCCTTTGCACTTGTTCACTGATTTTCACATCTTTGATGGTATTTGTGGCTGTGAGAAATGGGAGAAGGCCATAAAGCTTGAAGCTGATGCACACAGTAAATCAAATGGATCTTTTAATTTGAGGCATCTATTAGTTTGTTTTTTAAGTGCATACCAAGACACAGCACTCTCACTGTTCAAAACACAGTAAGTGTATCTGCAAATTTCTCACCAGAAAATAGAAATGAACACATAAATAAATACAAAAAACACAGATATTGAGATCAAGAACAAATCTCACTGAAGCAGGATTCTAATATTGATGTCTTCAAGGCAAATGCAGACTAGAGGTTCTCATGGCAAAGTTCAACAGCACTCTATTTTCCCTCACTTAACCTTTGTCATTCAATACTCATCCTCCATATCTGTGGGAATGTTAAGATGCAACATCCGTACAGAGCTCTGGCTGATTTTGTGCTGTGACTAAGACAGGGCAGCTTTGGAAGAGTTAAATAGGACATTACATGTAGGACCTTGTCAAATTGAGATTGCACAGGAAATACAAATACTGAAATTGTCCAATTTGGTATTTCCTTATTTTGGAGCCCTAATTCTAGTTAATGGGACATTACAGGAGTTATTCATATCTCCAGTGAACTAGCTAGAAGATGGAAAATTGTGATCAAATTTCACAGTAATAGGAGATAATCAGTGAAATCCTTCAAAGATTTGTGGAAAAGGTTGATGTTAACATAACTGATTTAGAATGGAGGACGAAAGGCAAAATTTTTGTCTGGGCACTTAAAGCAACAGCTGGTGTAGTGGTGTGGTTTTGGTTTTATTAGTTTTATGTATTTATTTGTTCCTTGTTTTATACTGTTTTATGTAAGTTATAATGGTTTATCCCATGTACCCCATATTTTACCCCTTTTTGGTTTACCCCAGTTATTGTCATTAATCAATCATTATTTATGTGACACCTGGGTCCTGTCTTGAAGACTCACCCTGATGTCTAGAAAGTTCTAGTGAGGGCATTGAGTGATTGGGGAGGGTCCTGGGTTATCCCCTCCCTTGCGCTATTGATTTGTTATCATATTTGTCATTTATGTTCAGGGTCACTCCCTTCACACTTTGGATTAGTTCTAAGCTGCACCCTACCCCATGCTCCTTGCCTGTTTATAAGCTGTTGTACAGAGAGGAACCCTGCTTTTGTGGGCTAACTCTCTGGGTGCGAACAAGTCCCACGCGGGCTTAATAAACCCCAGCTGAAGTTCCTCACAAGAGTCCTTCCTTATTCCTTGACATTGTTCATGCTTCTGTGAAGGCAAGAGCCCACAGGATTGGGGACGTATCCCAGGATACAGAACTGTACCTGTCCTGCAGCGCGGGTGCCAGGGCTAGCCAGGAAGCGGGACGCGGGTCCCCGGGAGACGCACTGGACACAGCAAGCTGGCTATAAAGTTAGAAATGCTTTTGAACCTGGGTATTTGGGGGAGAATATGAATAAATGAGCAAAAAATCAGTCCCAAATTTATTTTTATCAAGTAGCTCTGTTATGATGTTGAAATGAGATAATGAATTAGATGGAAGAGATCCTGTGGTTAAAAAATATGAACACTTTTTGTACCTCTGTAAAGACCTCTGATACATCAACTTTACTACTGAGTGAAAAATGAAGATGTAGTGAAACTGGGGAAAGTGCAAGTAGAGGACAGATTCTGGATTAAGAGGGTGGTGCAGACACCTATCAAAAGTCTGCTCAAAAAAAAAATTGAAATCAAAGACAGAATACATACAAGAACCCTTTCTCCTTACAAGCAGATGGCTGAAAGAAGTATGATGGAAGTATGGTATAAAAATGCAAAATTACAGATGGAAGAAATCCTGAACTGGAAATATCTATTCATTGTCTCTTCAACTTCAAGGACCAAAGATTCTCACATGAAACTGGGTTGGGCAGGGGATTAGGTTCAAAATTAAGTGGAGAAATATTCATCCATATGACATGAATTTATGTACTGGTATTTTCCACAGAACTCTGAATGTCAAAAGCTGATAGAGCTTCAATTTGCATATGTTCATGGGAGAGAAATCCCTTGAAAGCTACAGCAGAGTTCAGAGCCATAACTTCTGGCACAGCAGGTCCCCATTTACTGTGTTTATTAGGGAGTGCTGGAGGGGAGTGTCATACACACTTCCTCTATTATACTCTCTCATGCTTATGACCTACTTTGAGTGACAGCATGCTGGGCAAGAGAAAGAGTGCAAATATTGTATTTCTTTTGTTCCTGTCATGCTTTTCTGTGTGAGTTTAGGTATATATAGAAAAGAAAAAAAAAAAAAAAAGACACATAAATGTTTTCATATATAAGAAATGTCTAAGTTTTTTGGGTTTGGCATTTTTTAATTCTTTAGGTAATTGACTTAAAATCAGTTTATTATTCTAAGTATATTGTGTAGAGGAAGCTTGCATCATTGTTCATAGTAAGAGTTTCTGGACCAAACTAATTGCTCTTCCACCAGCCAAACAAGGCATTCTGTGTAGAGGTCTATATACTGCTACAAGGACATGTTTTATATGTGATCTCTTCACTTTCAGCTGTATTTAGGCTTTGACATAATTTGGACCTCTCGGCTGTCTTTTTGCTCCTAAACTTGTGTAATTGTTGGCCCTTCATCTACTTGACCTGTATTCTTACATACTGTAGGAGGGAATTTACAAATCCTAAAATAGAAAAGAAGCTGGAAGTAGCTCCACCAACATAACTCCTAAGATGAGCATCTGTGCCATATTTTGTCACCTATGGAAGACATAAGATTTGGACTGGATATTTTCGCATATTTTTTTTAGCAATCAAATTCAATGATCCATTGTGATTATCCCAGCAGTTGCCCAAATAAATTAAAATTAAGTGAATCCTTTTCTTTGTAAAAGCCCTTAACAGCTAAAACATCTTTGGGGCAAGAAAATCCATAGATTCCTTAGTGAAAGTTAGTGAATGTATTGTGCAGCAAGAATATCTCCTGTTCTAGAAGCTGACAAACTGACCACTTCTATTTAAAACAACTTCCAGTGTTATAATAGATATCTAATTTAATGATACTCTGAGTCTCTTTTCCTGCATCTGATTTCAGAGTCCAATGGGGAGATGAGATACTATTCTCCAGATGCTTGTAGAGAAGGCAAGAAGTAACTAGGCTAGAAGTAAGTGAACCATGGATTCTAATTTTGTACATTCACATCAGCAGGATCTTACCCAAATGGAAGCTCTGATTTCCTGTCTTTCAAAGGTCCCCTTAAACATAGCTCTGAACAGCTACAGTGAGACAGTTATTGCATAGTCTTTTGGAAAAGAATCACTATTTTACATAAAGCAATATCTTCAACATGTAGAGACATTAAAATGTCTCTAAATCTTCTATGAACTAAAACTTTCCATGAACTTCAAATTTGAAATCCTGTTTAAGGAAACATCTTTCTTTTCTAATCTGTCCTCAGGCTGAAATCAAGCTGAGTTTTTGTCTCTGCAAAGGCAGCAACTACAAAGGTTAATTATTATATAATAAAAAGAGGAAAGGTCTTATACACACTGGGAATTTTAGTTTTGATTTTTATGATTATGGTGACTTGGAAATCTTTTCCTCCAAAATTCCTTGAAGTCCCTCCCTAGAAATTGTATATATTTTGCTTGTATATTTTAATATTATTTTAATTTTCATTCCACTTACTTTTGGTTTATAAAAAGTAAAGAAAAAAGAAACCACAAAATGTCACTTTACAATGTCAAAATGTTAAGGATCTTTGATTACTTATATTGCAATTTTTAGGCACATAAATATACAGAATTTGAAAATGTACATTGCTATACAGTTGCTCAGTGTTCTGGGCCAGGACTTCTGCACCAGTGACAAAGTTTAGCTGTTCAGATTCAAATGCAGATTAAGATATCATTTGTGGTGTCTAAGCCAGAAAATTCTTGTGTGTTATAGTCAGAAAATACACTTCCATGCTGTAATCTCCTTGGCCAGCAAGCACAGAATCCCCAGTACAGCAGAATTCTGGCTCTGCATTAAGTTGAGCTGGGCTGCAGGCCTGGGGTCATCACATGTGCCTTGTTTGGACTTGGCCTTGCCTTTCTCCAGCTCGTTTGGCTTTAACAACAACTGATTAATGACAAGGTGGCTGTTATTCAGTTTTAGTTTATTTAGCATTTTATGGCTATGTGGTGAAATGCCTGTGGTTTTGCTATAGAAAAGTGAACTACTGTAGTGTAACTATGATGAAGCTTGAAGGACAAAGCTCAGATGACAGCAGAGGCTTTGAAGATTAGGGTGCAGCATGATCCCAGTGGTAGCAGGGCTATCAAAAACTCACCAGTAATCAGTTAATTAAAAAATCAAAACTCAGGAGCTGGTGAGGGAAAAAAAAAAAAAAAAAAAAAAAAAAGAAAAGGAACAAGCATACCATGCAACGTGATAAAAGAGTGGGGTGTAAAGAACATTAAAAACAACAAAAATGGCATAAAGAGGAGAGAAGAAACCAGTAACATTGCATGCTTCTGAAAAAGAAAAGGAATTACCTCCCATCATTAGCACCATGGTCTTACAACAAAAGTTGCAAGGAACACATGAATCCCCATAATTGTCTCTAGGCTGAACTGTTGACCTTAGGCTGCAGAGAACAGTGCAAAGGTGAGGCTAAAAACTGAGATAACCAAAAGTTTGGTCGTAGATGGTTTACTCACATAACAACTTTTGAAATATGTTATTGCTAACAGGACTTGCTTTCTGTTTAGATTGTATTAGCATCAGTGCATTTGGACTAATAGTAGCATGTGTTTGTTTCATTTTGGTTATACTGCTAAAGCTTTCAATTCATCCAACAGTAAAATCTAGGCTTTACACAGAAGGTCCTCTTTTAGCCATAACAAGGTCTTGAGTGTAACACTGCTGAGATATAGGATATTAACAGTTGGTTTTATACTGCTTGTCCCTGGCTTCTGGAAAGCCAGCTGGGAATCATGCAGCTGTTGCAATTCAGAATAGCTTTAATTTCCTGTGAACTGTTTATCAGACCAGACCAGTACTGGTCATTGATAAATTCTGTAATCACCAAACCAGAAATAGTTTTGGAGTCACTTCATTGCCTCATTCTGCAGACCAGGTGTCAGGCTAACCAGTCTGTTAAAACATGCAAGGTGATATACAGCATCCCTAAAGCAGGTTTCAACTAAAAATACCCTCTTTCCGTTCCTCCCTTTTTCAAATTGCAAGCTTTAAATAAGAAGAGAGTAGTTGAAATGTTTATAACCACTCAAAATGAAAAAAAAAAAAAAAAAGAAAGGAAACTTTGATGTCTAAATAAGTTATACTGAACCAGCTACATCACACAAAAAGTTAGTTTTTAATGATCCCTGTTCACCAGTTCCTATGAGACAAATGCAATTCCTCCCACTTTACAGTCAAAGTGAGATACTCAAATACTTATGAACAGCAGGAAACTGACTTACAGAGTAAGGATACTTTCAAAGTAATTGTGCCTGCTATGGTTTTCACTACCTGAATAGTTTCCAGTTATCCCTGTCTTGCCTTCTGGCTTATAGTACACAAAATATTCACTGTGTGAGACATAAAAACAGACTGAGGCGTATAAAAACAAAAAAAAAGTCTGTGAAGATCATGTTGTATCCTAGGTACTTTAGTTAAATTCTTCAAGTTAATAAATAAAATAAAATAATAAAAATGGAGATGACACTATTGGTCACAAGTTCTGCTTCCAAAGTCATCATAAAATGTCATTGTTTTAGACACTGACATTTTTGACATACCACTTTTCCTTCCTACCACTCCATCCAAAATTTGCTATGTATAAATTGCCTCCTTACCTGCCATTTGGATATAGAATATATACCCACATCTACCTCACTAGTTTGCATCACTAAAAGTTATTAATCCTAAAGATTTTTTACCAAAGAAAAAGTACGAAAGATAAGCAGAAATGCAATTGTTACATAATAAATATTTCTTAAAGAAAAAAGCCTAAAACTACCAAACAAAACTCCCCAAGCACCAGCTCTTTCTCATTCTTCCTGTAGTATCACAAATATTTTTGTTTGCAGTATAGAAATGCGTGATTACACATACATATTTCACATCTGAAACTGATATATAGTGCTACACTCAAAAGAGTATTCTACTTTCTCTAAAACAAATTGTACTGAATAAATACATGTGATACTGAAATACACCTAAAGCCATTTCAAGCGATGATATAACAGTGATAGGGCACAACCAGTCACAATTAACACTACAGCCCTGCTCTGTTGGCAGCTTGGAAATTTTCTTTAAAGCAACAGCAGTTAAATTACAGTCTGTGGAATTTTGCGGGAGTGGCTTTTCAAAGAACTTTCCATTAGGGGACTGTTTCTAAAGGCAGCAATAATGACTTCATTGGACTTTAAATATTGTTATTGCCCACAGTATTTGACATATATCTTACAGTGGCTTAAATTGCTCTAAAGGTGTTCCCTTACTTAAACACCGATTTTTGTTGGCAATCATATGAGGTTATTGACTTCAGCATTTTATATACTTTACTTTACAATAAATGCTCTTAGGACTTATATAGGATCCCAGATAAATGCAATAGTTATGACCCTAACCTTGCAATGCTGAAATTTGCCTATTGATTTGAATGAGCTCATATCAGTCACAAAGTTCACAAGGAGGAATGTGTTCAGGGTGGAGATGTATGGGTTTATTCAAATGAGCCTAAAATCAATATATCTGAATTTTCCCTGCATCTTGTAGGAATGAAAAAGGAAAACAATATAATTGCAGAGCAAAAGCAAAGCAGCAAAACTTAATTGTGAAAATTACTCCTGCTACCATCAGGATCTTAAATGGGCTTAAATAGCCTTCCCTCTAAAAAATAAACCCTGTCCTTAGTGAAATTTATCATTACTTGCCATAATAAAAAGTAATGAGTTAAAAGTAAGGAAACTCAAATTCCACACTGAATAACAAAAATCAAATTCCTTGACTGCAGACTTAATGTTTGCACTATGTGGCACTGAGTCAAGTCCTTACTTGCTTTTAAAAGTTTCTTAGGAGAAACTGTAACAATAGGAAATTAGTTTGAGTTAAGAAAGAACAGATTGCAGCTGCCTTGGTCCACGCCCTTCTTGCATGAGGGAAAAGAAAAGCCAGCAAGGTTTTCCAATCTATAAGCTGCGCATTTATGATAAAGAAAAAAGAATGGTATGTGGCTGTAAATCTTTTCAAGTGTAGTCTGTCTATTTCCACTTTGAGATAACTTCCTCTTGCTGTGCAAAGTAGCACGAGGATGACTGTGAGACTCTTCTGCATAAGCAAGAAAAGTATTAATTCTGGAAGCTTGAGGAATTAATAGAAATAAATCAGGCTACTGAAATACAAGTTTTGATAGGAAAATCTGGAGATGAGGAAAAATAGTTGCAGAAAATATTGATATGGAAAATGAAAAAGTGGGCAAGGATTATCTTGAATATTCTGACTATTTTGCAAAAAGGTATTCAGACAGAAACCAGGCCTTGGACTCAATGCACCTCCACTTGAATCTGTGAACTCTGAACATTGAAAGTTTACTGGAACTGGTATTAGTAGTTTATACAAGTTGTAGCTTGTGTTCTTAAACTGCTGCTTAATCAGACAAACCCATGGTTGATCTGTAGAACATACATAATCTAGATCTGTTTGATTTAGATTTCTAATATGTTTTTATTGCAATGGATTGTAAGCATATAAAATAAGAGGGGTATGTAAAATGACCTCTGTAACACTACTTTGTTATATTATCCTTTAAACACAGTGAAAGGTCACCCAGGAACATGATGGAAAAGGGGCCCACAACACACAGAGGGTGTGATTGATGTATCATGTTTAGAATGTAATCTGAAGTACAAAAGATTTAATTTATTCCATGACATATAGCCTGAAGTTTGTTTTCAGTTTGGTCTGAAATAATGAAAATAATGTTTCCGTTTGCAGCTGCCATTGATTACTGTAATCCACAAAGAAATTAAAAGACATGGTGGATCAAATCAAGGTATTGGAAAGATAGCTCATTTACAGTGCAGAAATACAGGCTAACATATGCATGAGAAATATGTTAACTATGCTAACTTTTCCCCCCATGCTGCTAGAAAGGAGAAGTTATGATTAATAGTTTAAATACCAACAGTTAGGCCTGCTCACCATGCTATCTTATCTCCCTGTCTGAAATGGCATGTGGTGTTAATGTGTTAAATATGATATCTTATTTTTCTTGTGACCTGTTTTTTAAGAAGTGACATATGTATGCACACACATATGAAGTGTAGGCAGTCTGCTATTTTCTCATACAAGGCCTAATACTGGGTGAGGCTCTTTTCTTCCAGAACAAAGCTAGGATTGTATGCAGCCTGTAATTTTTATTGCTCCTCTGGCTATTTTTCCTTTAGAAGATCTCCATCTGTCTATCATTATAATAAGTTTGGACTATGAAATACACTCTAAATCATAAGGCTTTTTTTGAGTTGGAAACAACAGGAATAGGGAAGGCCTAATAACTCTCTGCTCTGCCCTGTGAAATGGAAGATTTGGTATTGGGTTAACAGGAAGAGACATAGGATTAAATGTGTTTTTAAACTCCTGTTAAAACATGGTATGTATCTAATGGTATTGTATGTACAGACCAAAGCACATAATTGCCAGCCCTTAGTGAGGCAAAACTGCCGCTGAATCCTCTTTCCACAGAGGCAGAATTTCCATTCCTTTGTCAGGACCTAAATGTTGGGCCATGAATATTATTTTCTGTTGTTCATTAAGAAATATTCTAAGAAGCTTCTTCTCCACAGCTAGCTTTGTGATAAAGATGTGTTGTTTGTGAGAAGTAGCAGGAACTAGAAAATGCCATTTTTAGGGACGGGTAAACTTACCCTGGAGTTTTTGGTGTAGGCATTGCTGTGTGATGACCCTGACATGGAGCAAGATTTGGGACGTCACTGTACTATAGTATCACACATTTATTTGAAACCATGTAATTTTTCTGGTGCTTCCTTTATTATGTATTAGTTGGTTACCTCACATATAGATTCCTGAAATATATTTTAACAAAATACTTATTGTTAGAAAACACTTCGTGAGGTTTTGGGGTTATGGGGGATGAGGGGTGGGGAACAGATGAAGCCATTTGATGGACAAATCTTCTTAGAGTCTCTTCTCATATCCACACCAAAACTGGAGGAACAGAATTAATATTCTCCCTGTCTTTCCCAGGAACATGCCAAATAAAAGTTTGGCATGATCTTATTCTTCCATTGAAGAGTGTTCATCTAGCATTGCATTTTACCTCTGCAGAACTGCAGAGACTTTTCTCACTTCTCTTGGTCCCCAGAAAATGCTGCTGATCAAACAGTACTGCTCAAATATTCCATAATCCAGTTATTCTCCAAAATCACAATTCATATTGAATCTTGTAATTTTAGATTGGAAATGAGCCCCAGAAAACTATTCACTTAGCCTACCTTGTATTTATCAAACCCTTTGGAACACTTTTTCATGATCAGTTCTTCAGTACTGATAAGCAGAAACACTGCTAAAATATTATACACCAGTTAAATGGACTGCTGGGTACAAAAAGTTTTACTGAAATTCAAAGTTACTATTCGATGGTGGAAAATAATGATGTGTGTACCCCAGAACTGCCACTGCAAGAAATATTCTTCAACACCTCCATCAACATCCTGGAAAGTACTAAACTAAACTAAAATAAAGTTCCAGTTTCCCTACTGGAAAGTACTAATGTGTTGTGTGGGGGCCAGGTGAATGCACAAATGACACAGGCATAAACAAATCACAAATTATATGATTTGTATAATGGATTCCATTAAATGGAGTGTGGCAAACAGAGAGAAAGTACTGCTTTTACTCATGATGAAGCTCTTGCTGGAATATGGTGGCTGGTCTGGGACCTGCTTATTCCAAAAGGATGTCAAGAAACTGGAGAGGGTTCACTGTAGCGCTGCAAAGATATTGAGCACCAATTGCACATTACCTGTAATGTGAAGCTGAGGGAAACGTGTTTCTTTAGTCTGGTGTAGAGGAAAATAAATGGACATCTAAATTCACAGCTTTGAAGGCCATTAGAAAGATAATGGGACAAAATTTTCTCACTATTATCAAAGCCTTTAACAAGGCCCACAGACTGAAGATTCAGACTGAGCATCAGGAATTTTTCACTGAGAAAATATCACCCAGGGAGGCTTGGAACTCGTGGAGATTTTCAAGATGTGACTATATATATATGCAAAGCCATAGCTGACCTGCTTTAGTAGCGTCTGTGGCAGGCCCTCCTGAAACTCAGGTCTCCAAAACTTCTATGATTCTGTCATTTATTTTCAAGACATACTTTGTGGTACTTGTGCAATCCCATAAATATAGGGATCACTGTGCTCAATTAATTGTGACCCCAAAACAGGCACCACTGAAAAAAAAGGTGGGTTATAGAATATCAAATTGCTCATCAAAATTATCTAGGTGTCAAAAACTTCTTGATCAGCTTTTTGTTTGACAGGTTTATTGAAGCCCATTTTTACAGATGTAATTCCTATGATTTCCCTTGCCAAATCAAGACAAGCTATAGGAAACTTGGCTTGCAGAACTCAGTGAAATATGCAAAGATTTAATCTGTCCTAATGCAACCTCACCTGACAAGTCTCTTAGGACATTTTTCTTAGAGGCAGGAGTGAAATCAGCTCTGAATAAACTTGTAAGTTCAGTCTGTTACAGTGTAGCACATCCTGCCTTCACAGATATGATTTTTGTGAGCCAAAATGCAAAACCTGAGGTGTGGTGATTATAAGAATGTCTCTCGGAGGTATAAAGTACTGCCAGAAAACATTTGTCATATAATTATCTCAGAGTTTTGGTTTCCATATTACTTTTTAAAAAAGTTTTAAGAAAAAATGAGATACAACTATTTTTTTTTGTTGTTGTTGTTGCAGGGGTGATTCAGTGCTCAATTGAGAATGTTAAAGCAATAATTCCTAATTTTGCCAAAGATCAGTGCTGTCTTACAAAGATCACCAGCAAATGAGGCTTTGTCTTCATGTGAATACTTGAAAAAACATTAGAGGCATTATTCCAATTATTAGAAGCTTAAAAACATTTTTAGGTGGTTTCCCCATAAATGTCACACTCTAGTTAGCTGAAAAAAAAAGTTAAATTTTCTTTCCATTTTATTTTTGTCAAGAGTTATTTGAGAAAAAGTTTTTTTTTTTCTAAATTTAAAGAAACTTCCAGATAAAATTTAAGAATTCCTTCTTAACAAACCACATATATTGACTGCTCATATACTTTTCAGAGCCCTGATTATAAATATCAGTGGGCTGTAAATGTTAAAGGTTAATGCTGCAATTTACTACTGTGGCTGAAAGGTGTTTAACTTTAGGAATTACTAGGGAAAAATTTATGTCTGCTGAGGTTAGATGAAAAGATCATAATGGTCCTGTCTTATCTATAATCCTTGACCGAATCAATAGCATGAATGCCATACAAAAAGCCCTAAACGACAGGAAAACCCATTGAATTAGATAAAAATATGAATGTACATTAATTAGCTAATGAGTAAAATATTTAAAACAAATAAAAAAAATTATAATACACCAAAAGATAAAATCTATAATAAAGAATTGGATTTGACATGTTTGACGTACAGGTAAGTTTGACTCACAGTGTGCTACTTTATAAGCCACATCTTCCAATCTGAACTCTTTTGGGGTAATTTTTTTGATTCTTAAATATTATTTTTACTATCTGAATTCTTTACTGACAATGCAATAATGCCTACTTCGGCTTATTTTCGAATCCCTTCAGTTTATAAATGCCAAAAATTGTGTGTGGTGCAGTTTATTCATATTTTATGATCAAACATCACTGAGACAGTTCGTGCTTTCTGAAGGCAGACCTCATCTGAAACTCCTCTCCCATACTCTCCCACCCTGCTGTGAATGTCAGCCACCATATGACACAACACATGAGCATCTTGTAGTCTAATGTGAGTATTTCCTTTCCACAGTCCGATTTGTTGGGGTGTATCTGTGTGTGTGCTAGGCTGCCCCATGTCAAGGACTGAATGATGTGTACAGACATGATGGTGATCTCAAAACTGCATAGACATAAGGATACTAAACATGTTCATGAGCACACGGTGACTGACTGTCTCTGACAATTCTTTTAATATTGAGCCTAGGCATTCATATAATTACAGAATCATTTAGGTTGGAAAAGACCCTGAAGATTATAGAGCTCAATTTTTGACCAGTCACCACCTAGTCAATCAGATCATGTCACTGTGTCATGTCCAGCTGTTTCTTGAACATCTGCAGGGATGGTGACTCCACCACTTCCCTGGGTAGCCCGTTCCACACAAATAAATACTGATGTGACTGCTTATTGTAGCAGTTATGCCAAACCAGGGAACTCAAATAAGGGAGAGGAAGGAAAGGTTATGTGTTAATTTTCCAAAGCAGTATTTTGGTGCTCATCAGTCTGTGCTTGAGAGAGGATTAAGAGATTTTAATTGAAAAAGGAAGGACTTTATGAACATGGCAGCTACCATGATACTCTCTATGGTGGAATATTCTTTTTTGGCTAGGAAAAAATTGTATGTAAGTATTTAATTACTGAATGTGCATCATTACTGCCACCACCCCTTCAGGAAGCACAACTCAATGAGGAAAAGCCACTTTGGGACATTGGCTGCAGTCACCTACAAAAAGGAGTCACACACTGGCACTATCAGTATACCTGTGATTCTGTTCTCTGGGAATTCTTTCTTTTTGGAACCTCCTACCTGCTCCTCTCCTAAATCCTTACTAACCTCGATTTGCAGCTTTTAGAATGGGTCAGTGGAAATGCTTTCAATTAGTTGCAGCTGCATGATGTGCTGCAATATTTGGAGATGACAAAGTGGGACATGCAAGACACATGGTCGTGATTACACCAAAATCTTCCCCCAGAACTGTGGAAAAATTTCCTTCATTTCTCAATTTCCTATTAAACTGACAACATTCTTCCACTCCCAAAAAGTGGTTTGCTGTTAGCTGGGTCCCAGTCACCCTCTCCATCCACCCAAAGCTGACTCCTTTGACAAATATTCCTAAATGTTAAGAGAGTCCATGATTGAAGTGGAACATATAATACAGAGGGAGCTATTATATGGGGTTTCTATTCTACATGTAAGGGTGACACACCATGGAAGAAAAATAAAGCAACGTCCAGAACTAATAATTCTATAATCCATCACAATGAAAGATAAATTAAGGTAACATTGCAATTACTGTATTTCAGATCTCAAGTTTGAGTTTGTATACTTCAACAGAGTTCAAACAGGAGCTTTTATTTACTTGTGATAATTCAAGCAGCCAGCTGACAGATGTTAGGGCAACTAACTTTTGGACGTGATACACAAGTCGATATTTTCCTTAGGCGTTTTTTGGCTCAATTTTTCTCTCTTTAGTGACACATATGTCTACTTTCACCACTTTAGACAAACAAAAAAAGGAAGATAAAGTCATTCTTTTTATTGACTCCTCCACCTGTCTTTTTCTTTCTCTCCCCTTGACAAAATGATAAACGCTGTTATTTCTTTTCTTTAAGAGCCACAGGTTATTTCCCTTGTAACCTCATAACCATTGAACAATCAAACTCACCCTTTAAAATCAGATTTTCAATAGGGTAATTTACTTCCCTTCATTCCAGGCAGAATCTGGAAGTTTGTAACAAGGCAGCAAACTGTAGAAGAGAAATTACTGGTAATGGCAGACACAAAAGCACCAAAGCACAAAAGGGTTGAGGACTGGAGGGGACTGCTGGGTTCATATGGTTCAGCCCACATTTTGAAGCAGGGACAGCTAGACCAGGTTGTCCAGGACCACATCCAGATGGCTTTTGAATATCAGTCCTATCTGATTGTAAATATAACTGGGTTGCAGGGGACTGAAGAAAAACACTTTTTATAACAGCCAGAAAGTAGGAAAAGGTAACAAGAAACAAAATCCTAGAAAATGGTTTCTACTTTGTTGGAGGTTATGAGGTTTTCAAATAAATGTGTGAAGAAACTGTCTTAAGAGTTAGAGAGTTAACACTGAAGTACTTACAGACTGGAGGAGATATTTCAGAGGTAGATGGATTTGTGCTGAATTAGAGGTGGCCTTCATTCAGAATTTACAATTTAACCTTCCTCAAAGTCTGTACATATACATACAAATCTAGCTGGTTTTATATACATCTATGAAGGACTCAAATTTTTCCTGTTTAATTTCAGTTTGCAAACAGTGGCAGAAGTTTAACCACAGCCAGAAATCAGCTCAAGGTAATGTTTCATATTACTTACTATGAGAAATTTAACATACAGTAGCTATGACAAATGTAAATAAAATACGGTCCATATTGTGAAGAGGTTGTGTGAGTGTGGATGTGAAATTCCAAATGTATGTCACTTCTCCTTCTGGGACTGCACTTGGCTAGAGCAACCAGGTTTTGCAATGTTCCATGAAGTCTTTCTGTTCCTGTAAATTAACAAATAATAGATATTAGTCTAACTGCTATTCTTCTATAATACTCTTCTGTACTATATCATTCTTGGTTTGAGAAATTAAAAGTTAAATTTGTCATCTCTCAAGGGAAGAAGTTCTCATTACCAGGGTATACCAGGGTATACATGGCTTTCATGAGGGTATTCAGTGGCTCTTTTGTTGGAAAAGCTTTATGCCTATAATTTTTAGTGATTTGACAGAAAGAAGAATTGGTTCCATTCCAATTCAAAATTTCATTCAATCAGAATTCCATGAATTTCTAGGAACCAAGTATCTGAAGAATATAATTTTCTGCAAATAATAACTTATGTCCTTCCTAGCCATCTTTCTGAATCACAAGTACCACTTTAACAGAAACAATTGATTCTTGCAGGCTCCCAAGGCATGTTGGAGGAAGAGAAATGTCTAACAAGTGCTTTAGACTGGACATGCCCTAATTAATGTTCTAATTCAGAATATTTAGGTAGTCATCTGCTGAGCAGCAGCTTTCCCAGTAAAGTGAAGTTCTGCCTTTATGTGGAAATTAAATAATCAAAGAAACACAAGATCTCTGTCTTGGTGCTTGAGACGTCCCAGGAATCTAGGTTGCACCATCTGAAATTCTGTAACGACCTCAAATGATTTCAACAAAGTGGTTATGACATGCCAAGATGGTAGCTATGTCAAATGTTCTACAGCTTTAGATAAACCAAGAATCTGTCAACTTCAGAAACATAGAATATCCTGAGTTGGAGGGAAATTTCATGAATCTCACCCCAAATATCAAAAGCCTGTCTGCTTTTATTTTCCATACCGTATTCCAAAGAATCCCAATACTTTAAATGGTGCTTATAGTATATAAGACCAACTGAAAGTGGAGACTTGGAAACTAGCTAGCATTCCAGAATAAAAGATTATCTTTAGACTTTCAAAACAGTTTTAATATGACTTCTTTAGTACAAAACTTCTTTCATATAGGATTGATCAAGTGTTGCTGTCCTGGCTTGGGACAGATTTTGGGAGGAAAACTGTTGCTACATTTGCTTAGATTAAAAAAAAGCCAGTATTAAATATCTGAAGAATTTGTTTTTATAAACATCTGTTGCTTTTCTAAATATTCATTCTTATTGACCAGGAAAATTTTTATTGAATTCATAAGTCTTCCATGTCTGTATGCAAAGAGTTATATAGATTTTATTGAACACTGTCATTTTGGGGAAGTTCCTTCCTTCCTAAATCATCATGGATGCTGCAAGTGCCACAGTACTTAACTCTCCTAATGGTCCCTGTCTTATCAAAAAAAAAAAAAGACAAATAGAAACTTCTTGTCTAAGGGAAGAAAAGTACCCTAGAGTCTTATCAGACTTCTGGTAGTTTCCCCTTCCAAGTTGTTCTGCAGCTTTGTCCAAGCTGCTTTCTCTTCTGCTTCACTGGGATTTCTCTACAAGTCCATCTCCAAGCTAATGAACTACTCTGAAGGTTTTGGTTGCTTGCACATGATCCAAGCCCATAACCAACATTTTTGCAACTGCAAAACAGCCTTATTTTATCTAGTCTAAATCTAACCTTTTTTAGTTTGAAACCATTACCCATTGTCCTATCACATAAGGCTCTGATAAAAAGTTTATCCTCATCTGTCATAGGAGCTCCCTTTAGGTACTCTAAGATCAAAGGTCTCTCTGGAGAATTCTCTCCTTCAGGATGATCAGTATGAACTCTTTCTGTCTTTCCTTATAGGAGAGGTGTCCATGCCTATGATGATTTTCGTGTCCCTCCTCTGGAGCTACTCTGACAGGTTCAGGCCTTTCCTGTGCTGAGACTCCAGAGCTGATGCAGCCCTGCAGGTGGGGTCTCACCAGCACTGAGCAGAGGGACAGAATTCCCTCCCTTGTCCTGCTGGTCATGCTGCTTTGGATGCAGCCTAGGACAAGACTGGTTTTCTGGTGCCCACTGCTGGGTCGTGTCCGGCCTCATCTACCAGCACCCACAAGTCCTTCTCACAGGGCTGCTCTCAATCTGTTTATCCCCCAGCCTGTGTTTACACCAGAGCTTGTCCCAAGCCAGGTGCAGGGCTTTGTACTTGGCCTTATTTAAACTCATGAGGTTTTGCAGAGGTTTGGAAGGTGTGGACACCCTGGAAGCATAAGTCAGCTGGACTGGAGGGATTTGTATTCTAGAAACAGGTCAGTGGCTAGAGAAGCATGCAGTGCTTGAACTCAAGAGATTTTCTCAACATGCAAATTCAGTTTGTAAATCCAAACACAGCTGCCTGGTGAGTGACCATAAAGAGAGAACTTTCATTTTCCATATGACAGTTTGGATATTCTTCACCAGTCAAAAAGAGAGATTGCAGTGACAAGCAATGTTCAAACTTTTCTCTTTCAGGAAATTTTAAAGGAATATAATTATGGCTTGCTTCAAATAGATAATTTGGAAAAAAAAACCCAAAAACAAAAACAAAAACACAAAACAAAACAAAAAAACACAGTAGTAGTCTATTTTCCAAAGAGTTTAATTTCCTTCCCTCCTTCCTTCCTTCCTTCCTTCCTTCCTTCC
>VXBN01014614.1:841727-879658 GCA_013397395.1 Sinosuthora webbiana | reverse complement strand
CCTCCTTCCCTCCTTCCTCCTGAGGGAAATGAGAGTAAAATTAAAAATTATGTAATAATTTATTATTGACTTCACATTAAAAAAAAAGCAGATACCAAATTTAACATTTTAAGTAATTGAAATATTAAAAAGTGTGATATTTTTATCAAGGTTTTGTTATTTTGCCAAGGCATTGTCTTTATATCAGTAATGCTGAGAAAAGCTTCTAATAATCCAAAATAACAGGAATCAATAATAAGACAGCTTGCTTTTCATATTTGCTTTACAAATATTTGAAATCACAATGAAAATGTGCTGAAAAGTTGACAAGCTCAAGTAATAGGTTTCATTTTTACATCCACACAAAAAAAAAAAAAGCACAAGAAATATGCATGGCTATATCAGTGTACAGCTCTGTGAATTTCATAGAGTCACAATTAAGGAGTGAATTTCAACAAAGTAAAATAGGCTAAATTATATAAAGTATATTTTATGAGAAGTACTACTTTAATAAGAACTCCTCTCCTAAAAACATGGTTTAATTTAAGGATATTGAAACTTTGCACAGATTAACATTCCTGAAGTACAACAGTTTTTCTTTTAGTTCCTTTTTACACTTAAAAGAGTACAAAAGTTATTCTAAACCACAGAGGAATTGTGATAAATTGTGAAGTAAAGGAAAAGCACAGACCAGAAAAATATGTAAAGATCTACAAAATGGTTTGTTTCTCCTATATTTATCCCATAGAAAGTGTAAAGGCAAATACAACTTTCAGGCAAAATCTTGCTGAAATTATTATAGTATGGTATTGGATACACTTAAGGAATGTGGCATACCTCTGACAGTAATTAATAAATAAATAAATTACCAAAACCAACAAATGTAAATCAAGTCCTGTTTATTGCTGCTTTTTAAGGTTTTTTTTCCTTCATGCAAGCAGGACCCAAAAATTTGGAACAGGCTTAGCCTTGCAGGTAAAATGCATCATTGCTCCAAAAGCTTCAGATGAGATAATCTGCTGACAGTATCTTTAATCCCCTCCCTTTCATTAAGCCTTAGGAACAGAACCAAGTGCCTCAGAATCTTCCGTCTTGCAAGATCCACACCATAAATTTTGTCTGTGTTCCCAATTTTCGTGCTGCTGGCGAAAGGCCAGGCTCTGCTGCTGGGTGAGCTCATCCATCTGGGAGCGAGGGGTCAGCTCCTGGGTCGAACACACTCCTCCAGCTGCCTCCAGGGGTTGTCTGGGTGTGACCAACAGCAACAGCTGGACCTGGGAAATAGGCAAAGAACTTTTTCCTCTGGACTGAGACTAGTAATTGTCCTTTGCTAATAGCAAAAATATTCACACTGCAGCCTAGCATGCATTAAGACAATCTAGAGTCCACTGTAAGTTGAAGAAACCCTCCCTGAAAAGCCAAACATCTAAGCCCATAATGTGTAAATTCATTTAAAAACAATCAAATGTGCAAAAGTCAGGTGAAGTTTTTGGCACTTTAAAATGTTTGGTAGAAACATAAATTTTTTAGGACAGGAAGAGAATATGTTCCCCTACCTGTGCCCGAAGTTTTTCCTCATAATCATTAAATTTACATCTAAACCTGTGAAGTACTGCACTTCCTGATAATAAGTATGATGGCATTAATTGCCAGGGACCACTAGGAATATTCAAAGCTTGGAGCAGTCATCGCATTCTATTATGAAATCTCATTCTATTATGTTGTTCCAAATCTTTTAAACACCAGACCTTGTGTGGTCCCCAGATGGTCTTTTGATAGTGCAAGGAGCATTCACAAAGTAAAATTCCACAATGATTTAAAGATGTGCCCTGTCCTTTCTATCCAGACCACAGCCGTGCCTCCTGTAACCAATGCAGATGTTATATAGAATAACTGCATCATAAAAATGTATTTCTATATATACTGTTAATTTTTGTCAGCACAAATAATAGCACCATTTCTGCATAATGTCACTGCAGTACAGAAATAAAAAAGCGTTTTCATAGAAGTTTCACTGCATGCATTATATATCAAAAAATACAAAAATATCTGTTCTTATAATTCAGAAACACAAAGTTTATCCTGCTAAATTTCATAAATTAATTATAATAGTAAAGAGATTCTATTTAAAAGAACCTGCAATCACAGTTTCAGACTGATTGCAATTTATTTCCAGATTATTTTAATTAAATAATTCAAAATTAATTTTGACAATCTAGTGTAAACTAAAATATCCTTGGCTTTTCTAGTAAACCCAATTTTATGGTCTCAGAAATGCTCACAAAATTAAAAATATAATAACTTCCATGGTAAAAATTATTATTCTTAGTGATATAGCATTAAAATATAAGCTAAAGTTGAATTTAGAATAATATCACCCTAAAGAATTTCTTGTATCTCATTTTTGAAATTATCAAACAAGTAGCAGTTAATTTTCTTGGAGCAAATAATTTTAAATAACATTGGGGATCATACTCATTGACTTACTTAACCTGAGATGTACAAACCTCATTAAAATCTGAACTTGGTTCTTGTTTTCTATAGTTACTGTACAGAAATCAACAGTTTCAGGGGACAATGAATTAACTCTAACTCAACAGTAGCAATTAAATATCACCCTAGAATTTTTACAGGACACCACACTCAGATACATGCCTTTGACCAGATGATTTCTTGTGATATCTATGAAAGAAGTTTCCAGAAATGCAGAAAGTGATAATTCAGAATTCTGGTCCATGGTGCAAAGTGAACTCCTATAAGGTACAGTCTGAGACAGATGGAGCAAGGATATATTTATGTATGCTTTACAATTACAGAAGAACTTTCAAATGTCAAAACTTTTATTAAAATTGATGGGAAGGAAACTGTTTTCCCCACCTTTCTACTTATATTCCCCCTTTATCCAAGCATATTCCTCATATATCCAAAGATATACTCTTTGGGACATTTGAATTTAGCTCCATGCAAACAGATATTAATATTCTCAATCAAAATGCTGACCTCAACTTTTTTTTCCTATCTGTTCTCCTGGCTACTCATGACTTTCTGTACAATTCAGGAACGCACCCTGAGATCCAGGCAATTTTTAGTTTTAAAAAGAAACAGGTGATGTTTTCATAACTGAGCTGTATTAGAATTCAAAATAACCATGCTACATAAAATGAACACTTCTGATTTCTAATGTTATTTAATACACAGGAAAAAATCTTTTGGATTAATATTTTTGTGACCAGTTCCAGAAGTGCTGACTGTAATCAGCTGAATATCAGGCCAGGGGCTTTCATTTCTGCCTATCTCCCATCTTTCCTCTCTACTCTCAATCTGTTTCTAATGACTTGATCTTTTTGGTTTTAAGTTTTAAATTGCTACAAGTGTTAAAAAGATACCTCTTTGGAGTCATGTAGTCAATATAGTCAATAAAGCTCAAACTTATTTTCAAGGATGCATGGCAATATGAGTTTAAATTAGGAAAATATAAATAAAAATTTGAGGGCTCATAAATCGTAATGTTTGCCACATAAAGAACAGACAGGATGCTGTTCTTCTGGAAACTCCCCACCAAGGGATTTAAACATAATCTCTAATATATGTTCCTCTGATTTTTTTTTTTTTTTAATTGTAACAACACAATAAAACTGAAATAAGATTACAAGAAAGACTTGAGGTGCTGGAGTGTGTCCAAAGAAGAACAAAAAAGCTGGTAAAGGCTCTGGAGCACAAGTCTTACAAAGAGTGGCCGAGGCACTTGGGATTGTTTAGCCTGGAAAAAGGAGGCTCAGGGGATTCCTTATTGCTCTCATCAACTACCTGAAGGGAGGCTCTAGCCTGATGGGGGGGTCAGTCTCTTCTCCCAAGTAACAGGAAATAGGACAAAGGCAAATGGCCTCCAGTTTCACTGGGGAAGGTTTAGGTTGGACATTGGGATAAAATTTCTTCATGTCAAGGGTTACCAAGCATTGGAACAGGCTGCCCAGGGACACAATTCAGTGCTGGACCTGGAAGTGTTCAGTTAACAGTTGGCTCAATTAACTTAAAGATCTTTTCCAAACTAAATGACTGTATGTTTGTATGAAATTATGGATTTTTTCCTTTTTTTTTTTCCTTTCTTTCTCCTTTTTTTTTTAAATACATTTTTATTTGGTACTGTTTTTCAAGAAAGTGAATATAACAATTTCTTTAATTTTTCTGTAAATACCAGTCATAGATTTATTTTCTGGTATCTCACCGAAGTAAAGGAATAGCTTTATATTTAATACAAAATTGAGGCACACAAGAAATGCACATGTAATTCAAGAGTTCTAAAAAGAAATATTTTATTTTAGAAAGCAATGTTCTTGGTTTTAGTATGAAACATTTGACCACCTATGTATCCAAGAAGGTGTTTTTTTGTTGTTGTTTGGGTTTTGTTTTTGTTTTTGTTTTTCTTTTGTTTTTGTTTTTGTTTTTGTTTTTGTTTTTCATTTTATAAAATCATTCAGTTAAATTGACAAGGAAAAAGGTGAATTTTTGAATAATACTGGAAGGAATAGAAAATTAAATATTTCAGATAGAAACAAGCAATTTCTTTATCACACAAAAATATGAAGAACAGACAAGCTTCCTTTTTTATTTGGCTGGGTAGCATATAGCAGGAAGGCACAGTGCACAGTGCAAGAGTTTGGTGAATATGCAGTTATTGAGATACAATTTTTACTAGCTCCTTCTACTTCCTTCCCACCTAGTAGTTTTATCTAGTCTTGCCTTAACTTTACACAGCAATAGTGACTCTATTTGCCATGTTATTTTTCTCTTCTGCCCATTAATAAATTTGGGAATAAGGCAAGGAAATACAGCAGGAGAAAGAAGTTATGCACCATGGATAAAATCGTACAAACTGCTCACTGTGTGTAGTAAGGTACACTGCAGAATGACAAAAGGAGAGGTTGTGATAATGCCAGAGTTTCTGGCACTGGTCAGTGTTCAAACAGGAGTGCTGCAGCCATACACCAAGTACAGTGATTTGCTTCTTTGAACTGTGATGTTCTGCTGTGCTGCCATCTGCTCTCAGGGAGGACAGCAGGACGATTTCACCCTTCTTAGCTTGTAAGGAACATAACACATCAGGGCTTCCCGATTTTTTTCATTGTATTGAAGTTAACAACATCTCCAACAAAGTACACTCATGGAAAACAGCGAACAGCCCTTAGTGGAAGTTTATAAACAGTATTTTAGTTTACATTCTCAGCTTGCCATTTACTTTGAGGATTTCCTTTATTTTTTCTTATTTTTCTTTCCTCTTAGTTGTCACAGATTCCTAATCCCTTTCATGGGTCTCTGTCTATTAGAAAATGATAAATAGATCACTGTTATCTCAAGGATAAGAATGATTTTCAATAAGTGTTGAACAGTTGGACAGCTCCACTGGAAATAAACTTGGTCTAAATCTATCCCAGATGTATTCAGTCCTACATGAACTGTACAGAACCTCGGAAAACAGTCCTTGTGAGGGGCTGCAGGGTTCACCAGGGCTGCCTCTGGGGAGTTCACTGTGTTACTGTAACTCTTTGCCATGGGCTCTACACAGAGATCATAAATCAGCCCAGAAGAACATGGTGAAAGGAGATCTGTGATTACTTGCTTGAGAGAGATAACCCTATTCCCCTATTCCCCTATTCCTGTCATTTCACCCCCCAACATTTTGGTTTTTTCTGTTTTTTGTTGTTGTTGTTGTTGTTGTTTTGTTTGTTTGTTTGTTTTGTTGTTGTTGTTTTGGTTTTGGCTTTGGTTTTGGGTTTTTTTGTTTTTTTTTTCTTTATAAGGACTGGGTTTACCCGGAAACTTGTTCAAGATTCCGACATGTATAATGATGATAGAACACATCATGGGTTCTGTAAGTGATTCTCATTATTATTTGCTGGTTTAGGAGAAATCACATGCAAAAACTATTTTAAAGTATTCCAGGGGAAAAGATTTTAAAGTAGCTGTGTGGGTATTACAAACTAAAGGTTAATTTGTGTTCCTTCCAGTAAAACTTAGGAATCTAGTTTTAAGAATGGGCCACTAAAAGTCTATAGTTAGGCAACTTTTAATGAAAAAAGTTTAATCTTTCAGTCTTTGAGATACCTTTAAAATTGGAGCTGCACACATTGACTCATCTTTCAAGTGTATGTTTTGTGATAAAGCTTTGTACCAACTAGGGAGGGATAAAAGGTGATAGATATCGAGTTTAATTACTTGGATAAGATTGGAGGGCTAGTAACAGGTATTGATATATATTTAGCACATTTATGACATATAGGGGTTTAGAACTAAGGAAGTAAAGATTTTTGGGTAGAACCTATCAGGAAAAATGACTGCCTATGTGCCAAAAATGTTCTATCAGAAAAAAAAAAAAAAATACAAGCTTTTTTTCCTGTAAATATTTTCTTATGACATGTTTTTCTTTCAATTATTAATACTGGTATCTGGATTCAGTAGCATTAAGTATTTTCTCTACAATATTAATGTGGTATTAATTCACCTTGCTAAAAGACATAAAAAATAAGATAAATCAAAAGACATCTTTTCTCAATTTGCAACTCAACCAACTTTTGATTTTTTTTTCTGATCCTGCAGGTGAATTTTAGTTCTGTTGATGTTCATTCCAGTACTTTTGAGTTAATGTTTTGCACATGCAAAAAGATGCAATCTCAAATGCATTGAATTTCATTTAAACTCATCATGGATATAAAATAACATTATTTTTCAAAGTGGTATGTTTGAAAAATATGCTAACTTGTTGAATCTAGGATGTATGTGCTTCACATATTTTTTGCTTCTTTTACTGTAACATAATCTTTATATGTATCATGAAATCTGCAATCTTGCAAATGGAACAAATCAAAACAAAGTTTTGGCTAACTGATCAGCATTCATTCAATAATAAAAAGCAAAAGAGTAATGTGTGTGAATCATAATTAGCCATATGTGTTTACAATAAAAATCCTAAATAAAGTGTTACTGGCTTTATCTGTTCTTTGTAGTATGAAAACCTGTCCACATCTAATGCTGTGCAGATTTGAGCTGCTGGACTTGTCTGGTATTAAGAGTAATTATTTAAATATATTTTAAAGTAAATATTTGCTCTTCCAGAGGATGAAAAGCAGCAAGCAAGTGATCCTGTCCCTCAGCTCAGCACTGGTGATGCACATCTGGAGTACTCTCTCCAGTCCTGGGTTCCCCAGTACATGAGAAACAGAGACATGCTGGAGAAAATCCAATAATGGCAAAAAAAACCCAAAATAGATGGACTGGGTCATCTCTTCTAAGAGGAAAACCTGAGAGAACTAGGACCATACAGCCCAGAGACAAGAAGGCTCAGGGGGAGGGATGATGCAAAGAAGATGGAGCCATCTCCATCTTGGAGTGCCTGGAACTCCAGACCTTCTCCAGTGGTGCCCTGGAACAGGACCAGAGCCAATAGGCACAAAGGGAAACACAGGAGGTTCTTTCTGAGCATCTGGAACATCACCTTTGTGCTGTGAGGGTGACAGCACTGGCACAGATTGCCCAGGCAGTCTGTGCAGCCTCCATGCTTGGAGGTATTCCAAAGCTGGCTGCTCACAGTCCAGGGCAACCTGCTTTAGGTGACCCTGATCAGGGAGGGAGACTGAAACAAATGAACCTCAGAGGTATCTTTCAAATTCAACAATTCTTAGATTTTGTGATTCTGTATGACCCTCATTAGGTAAATATAGCCTAAAAGCTGAGGTGACCTGAAGATGACACCAATGCCCTCTCAGCTTCTCCATGGGATACAGAGGTGAAAGACAAACACTTGAAAAGCAGTAATGATGGAAACAGTATTCAAAGAATACCAATAAAACTTCTATTTCCTTCAACAATTTTCTAGACTTGAAATTTTCTTTCCAGGTGTCTGATGTATGTGACCATGGTATCTGACCAGAGGAAAGGGAAATGACCTGCCCAGAAACTCCATGAGCTGAAACCCTACCAGAAACACTATCCTGTTGAAAAGAGACATGCCAGATTCCCAAACTTGTCTGTTTAGGGCCATCGCCTGGAAGGATTATTCAGCTACATTTTTGCTGCTGTACTGGTATAACTCTCCCATGTTTCAACATAAATATTGCCATGATACAGTAATTTCTCTCCTCCAGTGTAATTATTTCTTTGCATGCAGTGTAATTATTAGGAAAAAAATGTTTGGAAAGAGTGTCCACCTGGAGAGTTATCCCTTAATGGCTGTAGGACTGCAATTACACCGCTTCATATTACAGTAGAAATATCACTTAATTACAGTAAGTGCCTAAAGATATGTCATATATACTTCTTTCTTTCTGATCCCAACCATTTAATGACTAAAATGAATACTTTTACTGATGGAATAGCTGCAATGACACACCCCTGAGGGTGAGGGTAACTCAGGTTCTTTTTAATAGATCCCTTGAGGGGGATTAGAGTGAAAGAACTCTGAAGTTCTGCTGTTTATATCTATGTATATATATGTACATGTATATACATATACATATACATATACATATACATATACATATACATATACATATACATATATGTAGGTTTTATTTTAGAACAATTTGGTTGCAATGGAGGGAGGTATATAGCCATTTTGGTTACATAGCATTATATAAGAAGAAAAATAACACTTAAAGGAAATGTTTGAGGAAAAGAAAGAAAGGGAAAAAAGAGAGAAAAGTAGAAAGATATCTCTAGCTGCGGATCCAGGGACAAGACTTGATTGTTTGAACTTAGATGTCTGTTGTTGAAGTGGTGGTTGCTGTCTTAATCATTGTGGGTGAGGAAGCCCACGAAACACAAAGTTCAAAGGGTTAATATACATGCAGATTTACATGGAATGCCCATGAATCTCCCTTGGGTGGGAGTTTTACACTGCCTGATGCAAACCTGTGGATTTGTTGCAACACTGTGGATCATGTGCAGTTCTCTGGTGAAGGGCCCCAGAAATGCGTCAGGGCATTTTGGGGGACTGATGTTTGTGGCACCTTCCAAGACATGAAAACTGCCTCTCACATCAGTATAGCTGAACCAGTTAAGCCCTGTCAGAATGGATTAACACCTTCTAGACCTATGTGTGAAAGCTCTATTTCCTGTGTCACTTTAATAGATCTCTAAGCTCTATTGTATTGCTCAGCTGTTCCATTCAGTTTCTCAAGCACAGGCCTCCAGTCACATTTGAGATGCCCAGGGATATCCTGACTGACTTCCAGCCATTGCTCCAGAAGGATTTGGTTCCTCCATACACATTTTGAACATATCTGCCAGCTCCTTGCAGAAAAGTTTTGATTATCTTGGGCACTTCAGAGGACTCTAGAGGTTTATTTATTGGTAACTGAATCAAACCACAGGTTCTTCACTCTAATAGTCACTTAGCTGGGTAATATGTAGACACTGAGGGATCTTAGTCTTGTGCCAAATCCAAGGTTCTAATGTCAAATGTGGAGCTACTGTTTTATTGGACACTCAGCACTGCACTAGGCATACTTGGAACAGAAGTTCAGGACACATTTTTATTCAGACGACTTCAAAGCTTCTAGAATTACAGGGACTATTTCAGAGTTGCTTTTCTGTATTTAATAGCCTGTAAAGCATAAGAGAGATGTAGAATGTCTATGATCTTCATACTCATCTGTTCACAAAAGGCTGCTGTGGATAGCATCAATAGGCTGCTGTCACTCTTGAGAGGGGGAAAATACAAAGCACAATTAATATGCTCTAGTTGTATGTTACTGCATGTGGTGCTTTAGTTAGCAATGAATGAAAGACAGGTTTTGTAATAGAAAGATTTTTCATGGGAGCTGAACATCTCCCTGCATCTGTACACAGGAAAATCTCACTGTAAATTTTAGTAATCCATTAACAACCAGCTTTCTCACGTCAGCCTCTTAGTTCTTTTTTTTTCCTTTCATACCCCAGTGAAATGCTCAGAAAAGTTCTCAGTTGTGGTGAAAATTGGTCACTTAAACAAAAATAAACCTACAGATTATTCTTTGCAGTAAAAGTCATTTCAAACTGTTGTTTTAAATTGCAATACCCTTTGAGAACCTACATAGCATGTAAAGTATCTTGTCTTCAGGTATCCAGTGTGCTGAATGAAAAAAGATTCCTATTACATGTTATTCATATTTTCCTATTTCTTTTTGATATTGAACTCAAAAACTTCAGAATTTAGAAATCTATAATCAGAAATCCAGTTGTAGCTATAGTTCAAACCATAATTCAGTGACTTTCAGGCTCCCATTTTATTAAAAAGCCAGTGAAAAACCTGAATAATTTGCTGTTGATTGTAGATTATTATCTGAACAGTCTTTCTGACACAAAGCTTATTATATCTGTATGCATTACAATACCATTTGAACTTGGCGTCACAAATACAACCACAATTTTGATTTCTTTTGGGACATGGGGTTTTGCTTCTCTGACACAAGAGCAAGAAATTGTACCAAGAGTGACATTTGAAAGAAAAATTAATAGACAAGAAATTTTTTGCCAAATCTGCCACCTTTTGTTCCATTTTTTGTTCTAAAGTTGCCTACTAGACATTTTATAGACAAAGCTCCATGCATACATGTTCTCCATATACCCCTGTGTACCACTGATCACTCAGCTGAAATATAAAATCCTAGATTATAGCTATGAATTAATAGATTAGAAAAACATCTCTAATAAAATTTAGGAGGATCTCACTGCTCTGTCATCAGCAACTAACCAAAATGTGAATGGAGAAAGTTATACAAGGATTGTTGAGACTTCAGTTTAGTTTTATGGGTTTTTTCACAGAAGATTAAAAAAAAAAAAATCCACTTCCATTCGTCCAAAAAGGGCACTTCCTCCTTTAAAGATACATGCAGACAACCAGCATTTGGAACAGTTAAATTAGCAATGCTGTTTTTGCCAGCTGAATACTGACAGAGCTATGGAGGTAATTTTACTTATATCTAGTTTATGACTTTGCTGCCTTCTAGCAAGTAGCACGATGATTGAGGGAACACTGCAGTCCACTGTCCATATTTCAAAATTCATATAAGCTTTTCATTATTTCATTCATCCATACATGTTAATGTTTTTTTGTTTTTTTAAGAAAGATCAAATCAAACATATGGTTCTTCATCCTAAAAGTGTATGTGTTCCTATGCCACGTGCAATGGAATAAATTCATAACGTTTATTGTTTCTAAGAATCACCCAACTAATCCATCATACACACACCAATAGAAGTTTAATTTCAAATGTTCTAATGGTTTCAGGAAACACAAATAACTTTTGGGTTTTATGGGAATATTCACTGCTAGCTACTGACAAGAAATGAGACAGGAATTTTAATTTATTAGAATAAATGTTTCCCAGGTTCAGGGATAACAACACAATGAAGACTGAATGATGCCTCCTTCTTTCTTTATAATGCTCTATTCACACTTATTTTTTGTTTCAGAAAAATAGACGTTTTACAGGTATCATCAGATATCTTTGTGTATTTTTTTTAGAAACCTTGAAGGGAGAAATTAATAGTAACAGCATAAATGCTCAAAGAATTCAGCAAAACTTTCTTAGAATACTCAGAAAATTGAAATAAAAGAGAACGAGAGTAATGTGAAGTCTGCCTTATCTTGTAACTGAAATGTACTGCAAATATTTTAAATATCTTGGAGACATTGACAGGTAAAGTTTCTGCTAACTAATAATTAACATTTATCTTAGAAGGAATTTCATGACCTTCCTTTAAAGCGGGCACCGAAACTTTGGGAGGAGGAGGTAAATAGAAACTGAGCATACCTTTAATGAAGTTTAACAAAGAAATTATTGTTGGTGAAGTTTTGGACTTTTTCTCTCTTTAATCACATTGGCATAGTTCAAAGCAAATTGAACACAGAGGAAGATTTCTGCTTGTTTTTGTGGACTTTTGATTTGGTCTAACGTAAGAAATGTTTAATTAAGTGCAGATACTCCACTGTTAAACCAACAGCAGTCTCAGGAGAATTTCAGCATTCTTCAGTTCAATATACAACTGGAGATAATTTTCATAGCTCATTTGAGCAGAAAGGGTTTTTTTTTTTCTTTTTGTCATGGTAGCTTTTATTTTTCCTTCTTTTTCCTGTTACTGTTTTGTTGGAGGGTTTTCTTTGGGTTTTTTTTTGTTTTGTTTTGTTTGCCTTTTTTTTTTGCTTTTTTTTGTGGTTTTTGTGGTTTTTTTTGTTTTGTTTTTGTTTTTGTTTTTTGTTTTTGTTTTTGTGGGTTTTTTGCTTTTTTGTGGTTTTTTTTGTTTGTTTGTTTTTGGTATGGTTTGGTTTTGTTGGGTTTTTTTTGGGGGGGCGTTTTTTGGTGTGGGATTTTTTTTGTGTTTTTTTGTGGGGTTTTTTTTGTGGGGGGATGATTTTATTAATCTTTGAACTCATATTGAAAGAAAATGAAACTTTAATTGGATATGGGATTTATTTGACTGGAAGCCATAGAACAGTCCTAGAAAGCAGTGCTGGTTCTTACAACTAATTGCAGATTTCTTAATTTACTTTGGGAAAATAAAGTCATGTATCTTGGGGGTAGAGATTCTGAATGCATATGCATAGAAACAATATTAAGGACAACAACAACAAAAAAGAAAATTAAGACATTTAAAAATAAGCAGTAATGTGTTATGTTTATGTGTTATGTTAGCAAACCTTTCAAAGAGATGGTGAAGGCAATATTCCGGAAATCATTGAAAAAGAGAAAAAAATACACAATTATTAGTTTCCTTATTGCAAGAATGTTTATAGCCTCATTTCTGTTTTTAATGAATCAAAACTGAAGATGAAAAACTTGGATAGAGTACAGAATTTTGACTTTAAAGGGAGGATTTACTGATTCAGTTTTGATCTGTAACCAATGAAAATTATTCCAATTATACGTCCTCATTCTAACTAAAGTGTTTTTATAGTTCATCATATGAACACTGGTTTAGCTGTTCTCTTACTTGTCTTCTTATTTTTTTCATCACATTTGCAAGTTAGGGGTTGCATTTTTTAATTTTAAGGAATATTTCTGAAAGGCTAAAACAAACAAATATGTATCACTGACAACAGAATGCCTGATACCAGGCATAGAAAGAGTTCTGCAAACATTTTTTTCAAGTCTCTTTTCTTTCCTAAAGCTCTTCTTACTGAATGGCCTACTGAAAGCCAGTTACTCACTGAGGTGGTAACCTGGAAAAAAAGACTAAAGATCTAGGTCCGGCTGTGAAATATAATTATCCAAGCCCAGGGAACCTGCTGTTTGCATGTGTGTTAAGCCATTAAAAAGTTATTACGTTCATATTGGTTGTCAGTCCATAACACAAGGCTCTTGGTGTGCTGGAGTATCATATTGGTAACCAACAGAGCTTCCATTATCAATATCAAAAAAGGGAACAGGGGTAGGGCAGGCAACACAGTTCCTATGTCAGAGAGCAAACAAGAAGTGGTAACCCCAATTTACAAACATCAACAACAAAAGCTTTATGTCTTGTTAGGGCTTTATAGACACAGATTTTGTGAAGCTAAACTTACTTTCATATTGCCTGAAATACACTCTTTCTCTGCAGATGCATTACCTTATTGTGTCTGCTCCTCTTTGATTATATTTGGGATTTCTTTCTGACTTCTTTAGCCAAATGAAATGTTAACAAAACCCCCTTCTTCCCAAAGAAAACAATTGCACCCAAATTTGTCAGATGTGAGGAATTCTGGGTAAGGTACTAATCTTTCAAGTACTCCTGTATTTAATTTGGTTTATGAAAAATATTTCTGAGCTTATTTTAATGACTCGCACATACTAGGGAAAATGTATGGGTGAGAAGTTACAGAGTTGAGAACAGATTTATTTCAGTCTGCATTGTTTATGTCTCTAAAAAATTTTTACAGTGCACTAATGGAAATAATAAGCACTTGTAATATTAGAAATGCACATTATATAAAGTTCAGGATAAAGAACTGACAGAATCAACAAAAAAACAAACAAACAAAAAAGAAACAAGGAACCAAACAAAAACAATTCCTGTAAATTAAGTATTCTCAAGAGAGAAAATTATCTTGCCGCCTACTCAATACAGGCATACTTAGAGCCTCTGGGAAAAAATTTCTGGGAAAAATCTGAAATGGAAATAAAATTAAAAACATGCATTAGAAAATAAAAACTAGAAAATAATATAATAAATATTTTGCTTTCTGCACTTTAATTAGAGAAAGCCCACATTAAAGGCAGTGGCAATTTATAATGCCTCATTTAAAAATTTTTCTTACACAGGCATCCCCATTCCTTTTCCGAGTGATATGTTCAGTGTTTTTTAGATTACATGAAATAAAATAACTCATATGCACCTTATTGTACATGAAGTGTGCAGTTATGGTCTTTGAGCAGTTGAGATCTTCCAACGATTTTTTTGTCTGTGAGTGGGATACTGATTGTTTCTCAACCTGCTTTAGACTCTTCCTGAGACAAGACAGAATGAAGAGCATGACTCAGAAGAAATATCAGGTATTCATTCTCTGTGAACAACTCTTTCCAATCCAAAAATTTGTTAAAAAAAGGACACCACACCCTCAGATGGTATCACATTTTTAAGATGAGCAATAGGTTGTTAGAGGGAAAGCAGTGGAACACTTTAGAAAAGAATATAAGAAAACTGTGTTTGTACTATTTGGCCAGAATAAAAAAAATATGTTCAATGAATAGAATTGCAGCAATTTAGTTGGCTGTAGAAGAATGTGTAGAAGAATTTTCAAATTGAATAAAACTGTGTTAAAAAAGAAAGTAAAAGGTCTTTACATCCCAAGTTTATTTTCCGGAAGTACAACCCAGAGACCAAAGCTATTCATTCATCTCTTGTTACACCTGGCACCCAGTTCTTTTGTTTAATAACTTTTTTTGGCCAGACTTATCCACTTCCTCAACATATTGCCAAGTATTGGATTAAGGCATGGCCGAAGCCTTTCCTATCAGTTAATTTCCCAGGGGGAAAAGCACCACAGGCTTGTCTCCAGGCACAAGTCCTGGTGCAGGAACTGAAAGGCGTTCCACAGCGTGAGTTACCAAGTGACCTGTAACCACACATATGTTGTTCCCATATGTTTCCAAAATACATTGTCCAGCTGCCTCAATGTGCACATTATGCTGGGAGACAGCTGGCCAGCCTTCCGAGGGGGAAGCCAAAGCACATAGCTGCTCTCTCCTGACCCCTTACATACATAGTGCTACCCTGAAAAGCGTACCTTGGCACTCAGCTTGTCATTAAGGGAACTCCTGGATGGATAGGCTTTTCCTCCCATGCAGAGGGAAAAACGGAGGGAATTCTTGTGTTAAAGCATTGCTGGCTGCATGGCAGAATGGGCAGGAACACGTTGTTTAGAGCAGGATGAAGTATTCCCACTGTGAATGTCAGCAAAGGTTTGAGTAACTAAGATTTGCTTTGTGATACAATTTAGTAATCTGTTCTAAAACTTGTGAATTAGAACCTCTAAGTTCTGTTTCCACCTCTACCATCCTTTCAAGCTTTACAATGGGCGCAGTCATGTAATTTGAGTGACCTTCTTTTGAAACAACAAATAAACTGTGAAAACTGATGCTTCTCACCTTTCTGGAATGTTGTAAGAACTCTTTTTCTGCACTTCAACTAAGTAATGATCACTCCAGAATATTAATTCTGAGCATGTTGTTGTTGCTGAGGGGTAAAGGGTATCACTGTCCTTCTTTTCAGAACAAAATTATTAGAGGCTTTCCTGAATTCATCATCAGTTTGCAATTGATTAAGTCAGTGTGTAATTGTTTTTATTCAGTGTTGAATCAGGTCCTCTCAGCTTTTAATCCTCACTCTTCTCTACAGCTCCAAGTGCCTTCAGTGTCACTGCCTTTCACACACACGACTATTTCACTTATGCTTTCACATTTGTTTACACATGACATTTTAAACACATTTATACTTCCCATTGACAGCAATATTGAGTACATTTTGCACTGGCTTCACTTTGTATCTTTCAATTTTTGCCATATGAAGTAGCTTGCCTAAGTAATGTACAATACACACACTAAGAACTGTATTTACATTCCTCTATGAATGCTCTGGAGAGAATATAAAGCACACAGCCAGAGATTCAAATTTCAAGAGTCATAACATACAGTATTCAGTGTTTCTGTCCAATAATTTACCCAGATAGGCAGGAAGATATTAGACAGTTATACACGGTTTACTTGCTTAGAGAGCGCATATACACAGCTCATGAAATCATAGTTGGATAAAATAAGGAATTATACAAATGAATAAATAGCATTATAGTCACAAAGAAGGACTGCCTATAGCAGACTCAAAATACCACTGACTATTCCTATTTATGTTTATGTTTCTCTTTACTATAGTACTCTTTCAAGTTATGTAGGCTTTGAAAACAAAATACAAAATGGTCTTTGTGAAGTACTGATGCAACACGGTGGAAAATAATTCATTAAGGTGAAGCATTTCAGGATTTTGCTGAGGGTTCAACACAATATTTAATATTCAGCCACATGCTGCGATTTCAAGTGTATGATTAACTTTCCACCCTTTCATTGTACTAGTGTCTTGTTTCATGGAAAGATGCACATTTGCATATTCTAATTATAGTCAAGTACAAAACTTACTGACTTCAGTGAGAGCCTTTCAATTGATTTCTACTGCTGCTGGATCAGGCCCATCTGTGACTGGATTAATTTCCAAGACACATTTTAGAAACATACTAAATGTAAAAAAAATCAACCTTTCTTTTGATACAGGTTACTAGAATTACATCTTGAGATTTGTAACTGTCTACAGGGTATCTCTCACAGGAGCTGGAGTGTATTTTCCGTCCCCTGTAGGCTGCAGGTGCTGCCCACTCTCAAAAAAATGTTGATCAATATCCCGTCTGTTACTATAACATGAAAATCCAGATGCTCGTAACATTTTAAACCTCACTTTTAGCAGTCTTCCTTTTTCTTTGAAGTTTGTTTCTAACTCTTTGTGAGGTTATATTTCTAAATTAGGTTACCAGAAGATGAAAATTAAAATGAATCCAAGTGGAGAAACAGAATAGCAGTTCTGATCTAATGAACATATGTCTTGAAAAGAAACCTAACTGCTAATCAACAAAAAAAGTAAATATAATTTTTTTTTTAATTTTTTGACAATAATTTAATTATAACTCCTAGCTATGGACAGAAAACAGAGCTATCTTTAAAACAGAAACATGTTGGAATATGGTTATTCATTCAGGTGATACTGTAGGTAGCAGTGGAATTGATAACATATAATGGGGTATAAAATGGTAAATTATGATTTTGAAATATTTCCTCAATCTACTGTGACATTTTAGTAACACATATACACGTTGGCAGAAACTTGATAATTACAGTTACATAACTAAAATTCTGAATTAAATCTCAAATTCAAAATCAGGGAGGTGAAAGAAGGGGCCAGTGGGGCATCCTGAGATATGTTTGTTTTACATATATTGTTTTATTGTGAGAGGCTGGTTCTGATATCACAATGATCATAGATCAAATTGAGAACACTTTTACACTGCAATAGCATAGGAAATTTAAATCACATAACTTCAAGTTATTCCTGGGTGGTGGCCAGCATAAACTGAGCAATAGTTTCTAGCATTGGTATGACAAAAAATGAGAACAAAGCAAGTACAGAAGACGAAAAATTTTGTTTTAGAGATTTCTACAGCTAGAGAACAGGAGAGACTGTTTGTTAATTTCTCACAAGTTGAAGGTTACTGCATTAGCCTCAGTGTTAGCCATATTTTTTTACTAAGAACTGAAGGAATAAACCTGTTTAACAAAGCTAAAATAGTGGTCAGGGCAGGGAGCAAGGAGAGAAGTGATAACAGGAGCAGAGCAGCTTAAATTGGGTGTCCTATCTGCAAAGGTTTGACAATGCAAAGTGTGAGTGAGGTATTATCATTGGAAGGAGAAGGAACCAGCTGTCTCAGCAGCTGCCTCAGCAGAAGACTGCAAAATGGCATTAGCTATGCATATGAAATAGGTATTATACACAGCTTGCTTGTGGCTTTGTAAGGGCTTTTTTTTTTTTTAACTGCTGATATGGATTACACATAATCTACTAAACATCCAAAATGTATGTTATCTTTCAGAAAAATGAGTTATGACTGAGGGGTGACATTTTTTATTTCTTGCTAGATCAATGGTATATAGGAATTACCAGTAAGGATAAAATTCAGAATAAATCCGCTCCAAAAGCATATCTTTAACTTGGACTAATTGCTGCAAGGGGAAAAAGAATAATTGACTTAGTTTGACAGTATGTTTTATGTATGTATATGGCTATAAATTGGCATTATTTTTTCTCTCAAGTAGTCATTTCCTTCACTTTTCTTATTCTTTTTTCTTTATTTTTAAGGGTTAAAAAAATTCAGACTGTGAAATTACATTGCTCAGAGCAGTTTACCAGTCTTGTAATATTCTCTGAGTTAGTTGTTTTTAACAATACCCCCAAGACTCTTGTTCCTGTGGATGACCCTGAGTGACATCCTTTGGTGTACATCCATCCATTTATATAGAGGCAACAGACTTCTGTCTGCAGTCTTGACCCTTGATTTTCTAACATTACAACTTGTTTGCTTTTCAGCCATATATCAAACAAACTAGAAGACTACAGAAATAGAATTACATCCTTTTACTTTTTGAGTGGCAGTGTGATATGGTGTGATATAAATAGATTTAGAAACCATAGATAGTGGACTAAGTACTACAAATATTAGAAAATGCCCTAAGGGTCTTATTTCTTCAGAGTGGTAGTATCTGGATACACTGTGAAAAGTAAAATCCAGATCACAGGAAGTATTACTGATGTCTTAAAATGGGAGGTATCCTTTAAAATTACTCCTTACTGCAGTACTGCATCAGAAGTATGATGAGACAGATGATCTATGCCTGAATGTACTGCTTTTCAGATGAAACACAAACCTAGCAAAAAGACTGAAAAATATGTTCTTGAAGACAGACTATATGCAGTAAATTGAGCTTTATTTTCTCCATGAAGATTGTTCACAGGCCTATTATAACTTCCTCAAAAGTAAAAAAGAATGCCTTTCATTTTCATTCTCATTCATCTATTTGTTGAATAATTTCAGATTTTTCTAGGAAGATATTTCTAAAAAAAAAAACCCTCCAGAAAACAACAACAACAACAACAACAACAACAACAACAACAACAACAGCAATAATTTTCCTTTTTTGGGGAAAAAATATATTTAATGAATGGATTCTGGTTATCTCCAGTGTAAAGGTAATAGTTAATTGCAATGGAAGATGATTACTGAGAAAAAAAGTGTTCTAGCAATTGTATCCAAAGACATCACATGATTCACATCAAGGCACATCTCTGCTAAGAAGTGGAATTTCTAAGGAAAGTTTTCCTTATGTATTTTTTTCCTAGTTAGTGATGAATGACCAAAACACCCAGGGCTCTATTACTTGCCTAGAGAAAAAAAAAATTACACAGCCCAAAACCCTTCCCAAATTTTCAGCTCCTGTTTTACATTTTCCAGGTCATACTTTTAAGTTTCGAGTCCAACCCATCAACTTGGCCCCTACTCTTAGTGCTCCATTAGTTTGCATTTCCCATATCCAACTGCCAGTCATGTTCTACCTCTGTCTTTTACCTGTCTCCTCTCCTTTTTTCTGTATTAAGTGTAAACATTCAGTGTTTGTTATCAGGGTCAGTCACATCAAAGCTTAATGCACTTAAGTGAAACAAAACAAACAAACAAAAAAGAGGAGAAGAGAAGAGAAGAGAAGAGAAGAGAAGAGAAGAGAAGAGAAGAGAAGAGAAGAGAAGAGAAGAGAAGAAGGAAAAAGAAACAGATGTCCTAGCATTCAGTCTGGCAAATTAAGGAATGAAATTTCTGCAGTGCTGCTAAGCATGGCTATTTTATAATCTCACTAGTTCCATCAATTTGGCACATACTATGTGTGTTCTTCATCAAGAATATATCATTTTTGCATGATAGTGTTAACATAATGTTCCTCACTTCTAACAGTTGCACTTACTGCATAAAAGAAAGTAAGCCAAGTATGGATTACAAAGGCTAAAACTACAGTTACACCTAAAATTAGTACTCAAACCTTAGAAAGTCCTGTCTTGATGAGTGATTGGAGAATAGCATCCTGTGGTGAAATTTAACAAAGGGTTGCTTGATCTCAAAATGGAAAAGGGTAGTATTTCATTGGCCTGGAAGACAATATTTAATATTCAGAGTTTTAAAACCCAATATGGTTCTCTAATTCACTACAGATGCTTGTAACAAACCACTCAGTGTCTGCGTGACACAATTAACATTTTTCTTGTTTGCTAGAAGTCTTAATAATTGCTTCACTTTTTCATCCTGGGCTGATGAATACTGAAGTAGTTCCTGGTTTAAAGTTGACCTTTCCTTTCAGTCATCAGTCATTTTTATTAACAACCAAGTGTATCACAAATATGCCTTTCATTTTGTATACCAGTGTGAGAAATTAATCCATAGATTTCTCAATAAAATGTTTATTTCTTTAAATGTACATTAACTGGTGAATTATCACACGTACTACTTTTGTATCATATGACACAATAAGTGAGAAAACACTTATGTCTATCACTTAGAAAACCAGAAAGATTCAGACCCCCTAGATTCCATCTGTATTAAGATTTACATGGAATAGAAGCAGCAAAAATATACAAGGTACACTTTGCACTTCTACTGATACCTAGTGAAAGGGGCTGATAGTCTCATTTGGAGACATGATTCTGTTTCTCCTCCCCAGAGGTACAACCATTGGATGGGACAAGCCATAGGTGTGGTTCCAGATATTAAGATTTTTCCAGACAGGGTTCCTGGAGGAGAAAACAAGATCTAGAACCCCCTCCACCCAAGGGGATAACCCATTTCATCGAGACACAGACGGTACTTCCTTCTGCAGGTGTCTGGAAAGAGATACCTCTGAGAAAAGACCTCAGAGTAGTTCTGAATTGCAAAGGAAGGGTCAGACTATAAAGGTTTGATTCAGGTACTCTGCACCTTAAAGAGGATGACCTACATCTGTTACCATGCTGGAGTGTTTTTTGTAATTTTCTAATTATAGCAGAGTCAGTATTCAGCTGAAATCTCCCTACTGAGAACCTTAAACTCAGAAAGCAGTCAAAAAGAGATGTAAGCATTGATTCACTCTACAAAACCAGCAGACAGAACAGAGATCCATAGTAAATACATTTTATGCCCAGATTAATCCTACCAAGATGAGACATTTTGAACATTGAAAATAGGCTACCTGAATCTGAGTTTTATTTTTAATTAAACGTTTGTTTTCAATGCATCTTACTAATGTCCTTAGAAAATCAATGTGTAAATTTCTGTACTACAAAAAATAGGATTTTAATCTCATTTCAAATGCCTTCCATATAAATTGAGTCCAAATATGTGTGTTTTTTAATGTATTGTGGGAATTTGGGAGAAAACTTCTAAGTTCCTGCCAGGAACAGTACACATTGCAGTAGAAGAGAGAAGTGAAGAAAAATTTCCTTTAATGAGCCTGCGGATACAGAAATAGCAAGGAATATTTCCCCATCTGAATTACCCTAACAGTTTTAAATTGCCCAATTTAAAGCTTGTGCAGAAGCCAAGTTTAACATCTTATGTACTCCTGAAAGCAGTGCAATGTGATTTTTTAATGATCAAAGGTGCTTGATTTCAGTTTGATGACTTACTTATAGTATGTCATACCCCAACACCATTGTAGGTCAGAGATGCAATATGAGTTCCCAAAGGCTTCAACTACTAAATTGCTCATACTATTTCCTCATCATTTAGATCTTCTTGCCAGAAATACACGAGTCTAGGAAATATTAAACTCAAGGTTAAATGACTTTGATAAATGATCTGAGAATTCACACTACCTAGTTGATTTCATACAGTGGTGCATTCAGGCACCGACTACATATAGAAAAAATACCTTATTGTATGCCTATGTATGTATGCTTATGTGTCAGGAGATTGCCTCCATCCTACAACTATTCTCACATACTTCTTTCATGTCAGGTGCTTCTTGTTTCTTATAAAGTTATGACTTGCATTTCTATAACTGTGCAGGATAAGGAAGCCAAACTCAGGATTAGAGGGAGCTTAATCAAACATGGTATTGGTTATGTTTGAATGGTAACCTGGCATTTTTCTTTTAAAGTCAGATAACACATGTGGTTTGTTGGACCTAGAGGTTTTGACTATACAATTAATAGTTTCCAGTGAGATATCAGCAAAACTGCTTTTTTTATAATTAAATGTGAATACATATTTATCAACTTTTAGTTGATAAAGTGTTAATGGCTCATGTAAGGCCAGTTCTTTTCTATTGGGTCTCTCATTGTGGCACTTATTCCTTATCATTAGTATAACTTAATATCAAAGTGATATAATTTGCAGTAGGTTTGCAGTTTGTATATGAGACTACAAAAGACTGGAAAAAAAAGTTTGTTTTCCTTTAGAGAATGTTGTTTCATACAGTGAAATGGAGAAGAATCTAGATTGATTTTAACATAAATTAGAATGATTTCTTTTATATTTATTCTGAAGTGTCCAGTAGATGCATGGTACTTTCATGATCCCTGGCAATTCAACACCAGCAGTTGGCCTGGAGGCAATAGAAGTAGTGTGTGTGTGGAGAGTTAACAAGCCACAGGGGACCTGGAACATGAGCAAAGGCATAACCATCACAACAAGGCCATGTTTTCTTACAGCCAGCTTGCTGTTGTAAGGTCATAGGCTGTAAAGCTGTGGTTACAGAGAGAAATTAGTCATGAAAACAGCATAACCCAGTGGGGATTCTTAATACATGAATCAAGCCCAAATTTTGTTTGCTTAAAAGAAGCTGGCTTTAAAAAAACCCTTTTTAATAGCATCCAAGTGGCATAAGGCCGTGTTTGAAGGGTTTCTATCAAGTGCACCATGTTAAATAATTTCAGAACATGTGGGCCCAAAAGTAAGAATAGAAGGGAGGAATTCAGTGCTAGGGACACTCCAATTCCGTCAGGAAAGAAACCACACCTAATAGGAAAAACTATGTTGGCTTCCTCTGAAAGCCACAAACCTTTCTGAACGCAAATTTTTTCATGGGGTGGTGTCCACTGCAAAAGAAAATGTAGAATTCTACAGAATTCAACAGTGGTCAAAGAGTGGTCAGAACATAAAACCAGTAACAACTCGGGATATCTGTGTAAGTGTGCAGATAAGGGGGTGTCATGAGGCGCCTACCCCGTGATGATTCACTGCCATTAACACCTACAACAAACACGACTAAACCAACAGGCAGCAACTGTTCATATTAGAGATGAGAAATGCAGATTTGGAAAGCACAAACCAGCAATCTGACACTAGTTACCAGGCATCAGCCTGACACCAGTTCTCGTAGTTGAGTCTCAAGGATATTCCTGGCATGGAAATGTTAAGATAGCAAATGCAGCAGTAGAGGAACTGTCACTGCCATCAATGCAGTAGCTAGGAAACAATAGCTGGGATGAATATACCAGTGCAAAGCCTGATAAGCAGATTGTGCATTTAAAATTCAGATATTACAAGACAGCAGAAAAAATGTTTGCAGACTTCATTTGGTAGAATTCCAAAGCAGTATATTTCCTTCATCTTTGCTCTCTGTAGCACTTTTGCATGTTCAAGTTGCTTTTTTGTTGCACAGATCTTAAATTGAACCACAGTCACAGTTTTATTGAACAAAGATATATTTCAGCCAAAAGGAAAGCACCTGTGAGTAAGTGTTGAAAGAACAGTTTACTGTAATGAAAAGGTAGATTGAATGAGACACCACAAATAAATGAAGATTAGTCAGCAAAAGATGATAAGTCAGCTGTTATCCTCTCCTTAAGAATAAATAAAAGGTGTAAGGACATATGAAAGGAGACTGAGATTAAAAAATCATTAACTATTTTCTAATAGAAAAATAGTTAAATATTGGAATAATTTACCCAGGAAATTTGCTGAACTTCTATTACTGAAATATATAAGACTGGAGTAGAACAATGACCTTTGGAATAGCCTTGCTTAAGTCAGACAAGACATATCAAGATATCTACTAGGTGTTTTCTATTTGCATTAAATACAGACCTGGATAAATTAAAACTCTGCACAGGGCATGTACACTTGTAAAGCCTGTGTTGAAAATACAGTATGGATACATGCCAATAAAATTATTTTGTTTTCCTGGGTCACAGGTAAGAGCCATAGCACTGCAATGGGCAAATCCCTGTTCAAAAGATCTTCAGCTGCCCCAGAAAAAGTAGGTGTTATTCTGAGAATCTTTCTCTGAGATCATCAAAGCTTCAAGTAACAGCACCAAGGAATAGATTATACCAAAAAGAATGACAATGCCTGGCAACAAAGGTTTTTTTGTCATTCTGAGTGGGACTACTCAACACCGAGAAAGAGAAATCAGGAGGGCCATGAGCACACACACAACCATAACCTAGAAATTTCATAACATTTCATAACCTAGAAATAAGAATTTCCTCTTGTACTATTATGAATTATTGAGTCTGAAATTACCTGCAAAAAGTTTAGAAATTATAATATCATCTAATAAAAGATAGTTAAAAGAGCAAAACAATAGAATCCTTTTTTATTCTTTAGCTGTAAACCCATCTAAAAACTACAGTATAAAATGCTTTTCTCACAAGTTTCTGTTAGCTCTTGTTATTTTTATACAACTAATGTTAACTAGAGAAGATGATTGTGATAACTCCAAACATTTCTTTAAGAATATTAAATTAGTATATACTCTCAATATTAAGAATGTATTTAAATTAGAATTAAATTAAGAATGTAAATTAAGAATGTAAAATTTAAAGGTTTTTCTTCTAAGGACCATATGATTATTGTTTGCTTTATAAAGTTTGATCTCTAGAAAATGTCTTAAAGGAATGGGAAAAGCATAGAGGTCAATGGTCAAGGTTCTTCTTAAGAACATGCAACAAAGAAAATGAGCATAAACAATTTCAGGAAAAAATAGAAGAAAAAATACTGCAACTGAATAGATGAGACTTTTTTGTTGTTGTTTTACAAGCTTTATATAACACTATATTAAACTATCAGAAAAAGACACTTAAAATTTTATTCTTTTTTACTATAAAATCAGGAGTCCAGTGGAACATTCCCCATTATGTACTCTGAGATTCTCATATTGTTTCAAATATTCACCATCTACCATTGCAGTTTTGCTGGAGGTTCCCCCATTTCTACATACCTATGGAGTACTTTTTTTTCCTTCTGCAAATAGGACTAATAATATCAATGTCCTTCATTAACTCTAGGAAGCATTGTAACTGTAAGGAAATTACTATGTGCTTACTATTGAGAAGAATTGATTCATTCTTTTACAGTCACAGAAGCTGTAGTGGTCAAATATTATTAATTCTGATTTCTCCTAAACGCAGGCCGCATGGGTATATTGAAGTTCATGATGTAAATTGAATGACTATAGCAAATGATCTTAGATGCTTCAGATAAAGTACATTAGAATATGAGAAATTTATTCATCAATATTCCTAATTCAGGGGAGTAGATGGCTAGAAAACTAATGAAGACTTTCTTATATTTGTTACATGGATTTACTAAAAGTCTAACAGAGACTGAACATGCCTTCCAGCAATTTATTCAAGGAGTTTTAGTATTCCTATTAAGCAACACGTTATGACAAATACCAACAGGATATTAATATTTTTAAGCAGTTCAAAAGAGGAGATGTTATGAGAAATAAAGATCTTTTAAAATGTAATGGTGTAAACAGAGTTCAAATTCAGGACTGAAAAAAGGAGTTGGCAATAGTAAACTTAGAGAAGTGGCAATGACAATATCACAGTCTTCAATTTCCTTAAAAAGCATTCTACAGAATAAAGGAGAGATTTCAGGAAAGTTTCAGTGAATTTCTATGACTGCAATTAATTTTTCAGGGCTGCATATAATAGTGTCACTATTTCCATTATAAACCTATTTTAAAGGAAGCATAACAAAATAAAACTGTGGGGTTTTGCACAACTGTCATATAAAAGTTCATCCTAGGAATCCATCTTTTGCATATATATATATATTTAAATATTAGATTTCAACAATAAGCCAAGATGAATGTGTTAATTATTGTTTTTAAGTTTATGACTAATTGTTAGTGCATTCTGGTCTCCAGTGAGGAAACATCTTGAGATAAATTTGATGGTGGGATAAGCTGAGCATCTGTTTGGAAATCAGCCCTTACAGGAATGCTGATACCAAAAACCTAAAACTAAACAAACTCCAAACAGTTCAGCCAGCAATTTTTATTACAGACAGCCTATTTGCCAATGCAAAGATGTATTATGCATACATTTCTTTATCAGTGCATGACCCCACAGAAAAGACAGCAATGAAATTACTAAGCACTAAGAGCAGGCTGTGACACTATTGGCTAATTTTGGATCAGCAGCCTGAACTCATGTAGTGAAATAAGGTTGAGAAGGAGGATATAAGATTGTTAGGTTCATTGGATGATAGACATATTATTCAAAAGAATAATCTTGTTTATTTATCACCTTTTACGGAAGGAAAAAAAAAAAAAATCATGTACTACAGCCAGATTAAAATAACCAGGAAAGAACTGGCTGATGAGTAGCAAGCCTCAGTCTTTCCCCATTGATGCTGTATTTTCCTGTCACACTGGAAATTGCTTGTATTCTGAGATGCCCTGCCAACTTGCCTGCTAGGGAGTTATTCAACAGAGGAAAAGTGCATCCTCATTTCACAGGGGGCACATCATCTCACTACATAACCCAGAGTGAATATTCCCCTATTACAGTCTCTAAATTTTGTACCCTATAACTTGTACCCTTCTACTACAAGGGCTTGTACCCTTCTACTGAAATTTAGATTGCTTCCATCCCTGGCATTAAGATCCTTCTTTCTTGTTTTTTTAGTTCTAGTTCTTTTTGTGGCTAATGCTGGGATTTAACATCATCAAATCCACGCCTCTTCAGTTTAGAGACAAGGATGTCATGTGGGACAGTGCCAAATGCTTTACATAAGTCCAGGTAGATGATATTTGTTGCTCTTCAGAGAGGCAATCCTTGGATTTCAATCTTCTTTCTTGGGCCCCTTTTTTTCTCTGTGAGTTTATATCATGGTAGTCCACCTAGTAGATCCTTAGAGAGGCCAAAATCTGCTTTCATGAAATCCAGGGCAGTGAGATTGTTGTGCATCCTCCTTTCTGTCCTAAGGACTTTGAACTCCACCTTTCCTTGATCACTGCAGCCAAGGCTGCACTTGACCTTTACATTGCCCACCAGACCCTTCTTGTTGATGAGAACAAACTCCGGCATAACACTTCTACATGCTGGCTTCTCTATCAGCTGGAGAATGAAGTTATCATCAATATGTTCCAGAAACCTCCTTGATTGCTTATTCCCTGCTGTGTTTTCCCTCCAGCAGGTATCAGGATGTTTGGAGGTCCCCATGAGGACCAGGCTTGTGAATGTGGGTCTGTCCCTACCTGTCTGTCGAGGGATTCATCCACTTGGTCTTCCTGGTGCAACAGCCCAGCAGACCCTCACTATAATGGCACCCTGTCCCTACCCTCTCTTTAATTCTGACCAATAAATATCAGGAAACACGTAAGGGTTTAGTGCAAAATATGCTGCTGCTGGCATCAGGGAGACAACAAACAACCTGAAGGTGCTTAAAGATTCCTTGAGTGGGATCTAGAGACAGGCACAAAATGACACAACTTTCAAAACTGAGTAGTCAGATTGACTAGCTATGACAGAAACACAATATAATGGAACAAGTCATTCAAATTTTTTTTTAAAGTAAAGCTGTCATTTTTCTTCACAGAGGGACAAATACAGATGTGAACTTAAAATGTAAATTGATTGAAAAAACCCTGAGAAACTACAAGTGAAGGGGATAAGGCAGATACCAAAGCTCACTTTGATATGAAATTATATTTTTCATTAAGAATTATATAAATAATTATCACCCAACCCTCCTCCAGAGATTTAGGCAAGCTTTCACATACTGTTGTGATGGTGGAGGAAAACATTAGTTTATCATTGTAGTGGAGTGATGACAGAAGTGCATTCCAGCCCACTCTGAATTGCTAATAGAATTACACACTGAGTCAAAGCATGGGGAGTGATTTTTTCCTTAAGTAGTGTTGTTGATATTCAACACAGAATGCTATAAGAAATGTGCAAAAAATGTTGATGCTGCAGTGCAAAACATGAGATAGCAAGTATCCCGTCATAAAAAGAGGATTATAATTCTATTAGAGTTTTAAGAGAAGTAGACAAAATAAAAGTATTCAAGAGAAAAATATATAAGAATATAAATATGTAGAGCTTAGCCAAACCATAACAAATAGATACAATATTTGCTTTTATGTATTTCATAAACGATCTGTTCGTTTATGAAATAAAAAATAGGTTCAAATGGTTCAAGAAAAAGATTGAAAAATTACATTAAGTCATGAGGACTGCATGTTTGCTTTCAAGTTAAGACTAATATGCCCCTGGAAAGAGATCTGCAAATATTATAACTAAACATTATGCACCACTCCCTTGATTTTAGAATACAGACACTGGGAGAAGCACAAGGAATACAAATTAATTGGTCAAACTGAGGAACTTTGAACTTACTGAACTCCTCAGGTGTGCGTGGGATGTGGATCAGGCCCAGGGAGAGGAGCCAGGATGGCCAGGCAGGGCTGTGGGATGCCATGGGGTCAGAGCAGGCTGGCTGGCAGCACCAGGTGACACGGCCAAGGCAGCTGGAAACAGCAACCCCTGAGTGGGGCTTGGCCATCCCCAAGGGCTGCAGCTTTCTCCAGAGTCAGGAGTAGCCATGTGCCCCTCCTCAGCCGACATCCCATTAGCCACAGGGACCCTGAGGGCATCCAGGGCAGGACGGTTATGCCTGGGCCTTCCCCAAACATTCCTGTCTTCATACCATAACTTCACAAGGGTCCCTGGCTTTGCTAGAGACACTGCTGACCAAATGCTTGGTCTTGATCTCACAGATGTTCTCTCCTCAAGGCAAGGACAAAGAAAGATATTTTGGCTTGGATTTCCAACTTCCTTTGGATCCTGTTCTCTCAGATGGAGTAGTCCAAGGTCCTATGCCATACACAGAAAGTGCAACTCAGCCTTTTAAAGTGGGTTGTTAAAGCATTCAACTACAGAGGAAAACTTCTGTTCTTCTCTTCATCTCAGTACAAATTTATATTTCTGTACAGGGAACAGTCTTTGGATTAAACATTTACTTAGCTATTAGTTTAAGAGTTCAAATCCATGCTGGACCACACAGGGAGAAGAGTCCTATCATAGTAGGATTGTAATTGCTCTCCCTATGCACATCCATTTTTCTTCCCCCCAGTTCTGCCATTTACAAAGAAAATTTTAACAGACATGGTATCCCCAAGGCTTTCCACATACTCTGTGGTCACACAACTAGGCTATTCTCATGGACTGGGGAGATTAGTGAGAAAAACTTCCATAGGTGATGCCTTTATATCCCATCTTCTCCCAGCAAACAAAAAAATCCCTGCTTGCTTTTATTGCCATGGTTCTGGGAACCCTGTATTTGATCTTAGCTTCAACACAAAAGACAAACATCCACAATAATCTTCCAACATTCTCTGGTTGCAACAATGCAATACTCTTCTGTGATTTATCATTTTGTATTATTATTAATCAAGACTACTCTATGTAGTATGGCCTTAACCTAGACCCTAGTGAAATCTCTGTAGAATTCAGTCTTGTGCTCCATCTGAATAAAGCAGAAGCTGGACAGAAAGGCATTACCTATCCAGTCAGGTTAGTGTTTGGCCCAGAGGGAAGAGCTTGGGGATATTTTCAGTGGTATTTGAAACTTCAGTTCCCATATTTTTCACTTAAATTTAGGCAAAATATTATTATATTTTGCCTGAGTCTCCTTTGGAGAAATAAATCCTAAGGTTCAATAATTTTTCTTTATTTCTTTTAATTATAATTATAATTATAATTATAATTATAATTATAATTATAATTATAATACTGATTTGGAAAGGTTGAAAATATAAAGCCTGACATACATCTATCACATTTGATACAATTAAGCTCACCAACTTTTTTGTATTAGTACAAAATGAGCTAAAACCATCTTGGCATGATATATGCCAAGATTTCTTTTTAATATTTTATTTGTATACTTTGGATATTTTCTGAGTAAATTAATCTAATTGTGCAACAGAAACACAGAATCTTCTTCTAACTCAGCATTTTGGGTACCTGTGCTTATTATTCTTCCTTTTAATGGAAATGGCTTCGCATTTCTCAGTATTACATTTCCTTTGCAACTTGTCATCCCATTTATGGGGCAGGTACTGAATTGTTTGAAGGCTCAGTACTCATCTATTTCAGTCCCTCTCTTCCTCCCTAAATACCTGGACATGAAAGCTAAATAATTAATCAAGATTAAAAGCTGTAGAGAACTGAAAAACCCACAATGGGCTCAACAGGAAAGTTCTTGACTCTTTTCCACGTGTAATAACAGCAGCTTCTCAATAGATGCCTGTGTATGCTTTTTTTTTTAACAACTTTCTTAAACCTTCCTAGTTCAGGCAGATGTGTGTGGCTTGCAGTTTACATAAGTCAGTGACAGGGCATCTGAAAATTCAAATTAATTATCCAATTCAGCACAACTGGTGCAACTGACTTCATGTAGCCCAATTGATGAATGGCTACAAAGGCTCCTGGGCTGGGTCACAAGAGGGTTTTTAGGGGCACACAGGTGGGGAAGGCCTTGTGGTGCTTCTCTTGTACTCTTCTGCAGCAACTGCAACATTCTGTACTTAGAATAAGCTTAGCTCACAAGGAAAATGGAAAAAAGAGTACTTCTGGGTTAAGTACTTCTGAGCTTATCCTGGCAGTATACAAAATGTGAGAGCATAACTGTGTTGAATGCATCTCTCATTGCTTTGTTTTTATTTCAAATATCTATTCTGAGTGAAGAAAATTTATAAAATACACCTTTTTCTGAGCAAAGAGAAAAGTCAAGATCTCATTTCTGTGAAAAAAAAATAGGTTGAAATAAATAAAAAAAATCTTTCTGCGTTTTCCAAATGGTGTACCATAACCAGCTTGTCTTTATCCAGAAGTAGAAATTAAAATTTATTACTTTTTTTTACTTTCAAGGTTATCAGCCTTCTTTAAAGCGCAATAAAGTTATAATATATACTGAGTGCTGTGTTCATATTATTAAAAGAAATAAATGCAGCATGAACACACTCTGCATCAGATTTCTACCAGTGTACATCAAAGGATATCTTGAAGTTTTAAGGCTGTAGATTATCTAAGTTGCACAAACGCAGTTAGCACACTTTGTCCACATGTTGCATTCCTCTGATACTCTGGCTGAGTTTCTGTTTCTAAAATGCCTTCCAGATGCCATCATTGCTATTGCAGATCTAATCCAAGTTTAGAATACCTAAACTGGACCCAAAAAAAACCCAAAAAACCTGTAGAATCACTTGTTCAGATTGTGGTAATCATTTGGGAACAAGGTTTAGGGCTGTCTTGCATTTACACTTACTGAAATATAAAATCCAAGAAGCAAAAGACCTGTTTTACAAGAATTTTATGATGATTTGATATGTGTTTATACTATTTTATGATTATATATTCCACCTCACAAAAAAATCAGAGATTTTATAATAATTTGGATTTATTCGAATAATAGCAGTATATAAAGTTTAAAGACATATTTCCTTACAATGAAAATTAAATTAGAAAACAGGGTTCATTGTTTGTTTCCCTAGATGATAAAATAAATGCCATACTGTTCAGACACAATGTTGTTTTCAGTCCTTTAAACTGCATTTACAATTGAGCTTTACCAACATGTTAAGTTGACAATGCAGCCACTTATTACAGTGGTGTTCTGAGACAATTTTAAGAATTCCTCTTGGAAACAGATGAATAACCCCAGATTTATTTATTCTCAAATGAACTAAAAGCAAAGAAATCAGTACACTGTAATACAAAACTTAATAAAGGAACAATAGAAACACTCAATGTATATTATACTGTGAAATTATGCAGCAATATTTGTATATATTAATTAAGGACATATTTCTTGTACAAAATAGTAATATTTTTGTGAACAGGAGGTGCTTAAAACTTCTCTTCTGCATAATAATGCAAAGTACATTTGAAAATATCCTCTAGTGTACTGATAAGGCAAATTTCTATAGCAAAATGCTATGTAAAAGGAGAACTGTTTAATACACTTTATTGTAGAGTTAAATTTAAGGCAGAGGAAGGTTTTGATAAATTATTCCTTCTATTTCATTATGGCAATATGACATAGTTATTCTTCCTATTTGTGATCATAATGGTTACATGAGAGGTTACATCCCCTTTTATTGAACAGATAGGAAATAACTGCTTTCTGTCCCACAGTAAAAGCCTGCAGACCACACAAATTCAAGTCACACAGTATAAACAAGCAGGACCTGCACGGAAATCTTAATATTTGAGCTGCTGTAAGTAAAGCAATGGATCAGTTGGCGCCACTTAGTATTTCAAATCAGGCCAGGCAAACAAAGGGAGATGTATGGGTTCAGTATTCTTTTTTGTCAGAAGAAGATTAGAGCTACAAGACCTGCAGAAAACCCAATCTGATGACATGCGCTGGTTTGTTTAATCAAAAGTACTTGAAATGTTTAGTGTAGAAAGGGATAGAAGCCTACTCTTTAGCTGCAGTTTGACCCACCTAAGCATGAATAATCATCTATCTAGGACACCTGTCCTCCTTGTCTCATTCATGTCTATGATAACACTTGATAAGACACTCTGCGACCTACTGACCCAGTTGTGGCCTTCCAGTACCTGAGGGGAGCCTACAAAAAAGGTGGAGAGGAACATTTTACAAAAGCTTCTAGTGAGAGGACAAGGGGGGATGTCTTTAAACTGAAAAAAAGTAGATTTAGGTTAGATGTTAGGAATAAATCCTTTGCTGTGAGAGTGGTGAGGCACTGGAAGGGGTTGTCCAGATGGGTTGTGGCTGTGCTGTACCTGGATGTGTTCAAGTCCAGGCTGGATGGAGCTCGGAGCTCTGAGCCTGGTCTAGTTTAAGGTCTTCTGCCCACAGCAGGAACTAGATGGAACTAGATGGGGGGTTGGAGCTAGATGACCTTGAAGATCTCTTCCAACCCAAATCTTTCTATGATTCTCTGATATATATGCACATATATTTAATTATTAAATATATTAAAATCCATAGTTGAAACATACACAGTTTTGTCAATTTTCTTCACATCTTGTTTTTAACAAGACAAAGAATATGGTGAAATTTATCTAATCAACACTACTACTACTGCTACTATTTTTATGTAGCTACCCATGTTTGTCTGTTCATATTGTGTATATATATATCTACAGCAGCACTTCTGTTGGGCAAATGCAAGGGGAGATCTCTTACACTCAGAGCTGAACCTGATTTTATTGCACACAGGACAAGCAGTGTCCATGTAGACATGTGAGCATGATGTGACTGAAGGACTCACACGCCAATTTGGAGCACAGACCTCAAACAGTTTAACACATTGTCATTATGGATCAGTGCTTCAAAGGATTCAACACAGCTCTCACACTGTCATTGCTGTCTTTGCTTTCACGAGTTCCCTGCTCTGGGCAAACAACTTTTTTATCAAGCTCTGTAATTTTTTATTTTAAAGAGCTTGAGTGTTCATTTTGAAGGACGATGTACAATCACATAAATGGGCTTAAATTTGGATGGGATAAAACATTTTCAAAAAGATAGTATTTATTATAGCATGAAAATTAGTGTTTAAAAGTTATGTCCTACAGCTCATGTCCATCCATCCAGCTTCAGAGAAACATTTCCTACTTTTAGAATGCATTTTTTGTTAAAGGAACTCATTTCATACCATATTTCTAAAAGTCTTGTGTGGAGGCTGTATCTTATGTTATCTGTCACTTAAAACAATAAAATTAAATTGTCTCAGCCAAGAATTAGCAATGAACTACACCTGTGATTCTTATATTTTATATAAATGATAATAAAATTTAATAAACATTATAAAGAGAAAATATTGTCTTGGAAAAAATATAGCAAAAATAAAAACTGTTATTTTTTTCTAGGCATGAGAACAGTCCCATACCTGATTTCACTGTATCTGCTGAAAAGGTGGTGACTCCTACCCAGGTTTAAGGTGAGGTAGAAGAGGTTATTCAAAAGTTTAAAAAGATACACTGACTTCTGTTCTACTCCCTGTTAGACAAGGGAAAGGATGGAAATATATGCCTGAATAAACCTGCTAGAAAGATTTACATACACAAGTCTTTTGTCAGACCCAGTTTTTTTTCTAGAACAGTATAGGAGGAAGGACTTGTTACAGCAATTGCAACCCAGCCAGAATGACATGTATCTTTTTGGTAACTTTTCACTGTGGAACACCAAGAGAAAACCTTGTTGAGTGAATGTGAAATAAAGGTACAAAACATGCACTACTTTTTCCATCTCTAGCTCTCTCTAAACCTAGTAATGGTGGTATTGATGTTTAGGAGTAGTGAAAATATAGTATTTCTTTGGTTTAGCCTTACATTTGCTGTGGTGAATTCTGAATAACTAGCAAATATATTTTGTTTCTCTGGCTGTGGCCAATCTGAAATCTGGGTGCTTTAGCTAATTCCAGAGTTAAAGGGACCCCTCAACACAAGCTCATGGATTAGTTTAATACCTAATTATTTACAGCAGAGTTTGTGATGGTTTTCTTTGACTTTCATTAGCCTTAACCTTCACAATGTATGAAAGGCACTGGATATCCCATCAGGCAGTATATATCAGTATAATAAGTAGTATGTTCAGCCAGAAAAAAACCTTTAAAAACCCAGATCCACTGCAGCAAAACAAAACAACAATAAGAACAAAACCTACTTTTTCATAACAGATTAGGAAAATATGTAGTCTTTAAGAAGATGAAGACATTACATTAAAGTTCATAAAGGGGAACAAAAGAGTTTGCAGCAAGAAAATTTGTGTGCACTTTTCTTCTCTAATGAAATGATTTTCTGATAACAGAATGTGAAGAAAAAAAACCAAAAACAAACACCAAGAAAAATCAAAAAGCAAGGTGCGTGACTTTCATAATTCTGCTCTCTGCAGAAGTTTTTTTTTCATTGTTTTCTCATTGTTTTTTTCATTGTCAGATTTAATAGAAAACTTATGTTTCACCCAGCACGAAGCTTTATTAAACAGCCTATCCTTAGTTCACCCTTCAAAAGCCAACCTCCTTGGACCAGAGTACTCATACAGGCCTCTTGTCATCTTGTCATAATATGAAGCTTATATTTCCTGGCATAGAATTAGAAAATTTAAAATATTTAATTTTCCACATTAAATGAGTCATTTGTTAACACTTGAAAGCAGTATCTGGGATTCTTTTGCCGTTCTGAATTTGCCATCACTTGTTGACTTTATTATCTTTTGGAGGTAAATATAACTCCTCTTTTCATTTCTTAAACCTCTAGTTGAAAACTCTGAAGGGGCTTGCTTTCATTTCTGTTGTTACTGGTCAGCACTGAAATGCAAAGCTTGGATCTTATGGGTGCTGAGCTCCAACAGTCTTCACAGATGTCAGCAGATACTGAAGTTTATCTGGTTTCGAAAAACATCTGGAAAGCAGCCTACCAAATTACTGTGCCTAACTGTAGGTACCTATCTCAAAAGTGCAACCAAGAGCAATTAAAACTCCACACTTTAGTTATATAAAGAAAATAAGAGAGGCAGGGAGGGAAAATTAAGATAGCAATTGCAATGTTATAGCCTGAGGGCATGAAAATTAGGAAAGCAACTTTTGGACTGAGATATAAACTGCAACCAAACAAGTGTAACTGTGAAAGTGAGTCATGTACAAAGCCTGGGTTGAGTGAATAGTGACAGTGGAGGGCTTGCTGACAACTTTCTGTGATTTAATTATTCCATGATGTTCTTATGTGCATGCTACATGATGTGGTTAGAATGGGGGTGGGGTGGGGGGGTGGAGGGGAGAGGGCAGGAAAAGTGAATTTTTTTNTGTTTTTTTTTTTTTAATTGGCAGTTTTTACAGGTAGTATGCGTCTGCCCATAAATGAACTTATTCTAATCTTACTCTGTATCCAGATGTGATTTCATGATAAAAACTACCTTTAATATGCATCTACAGTAACTTCATTCTGCAAATGGATAAACCCTACTTGAAGCTCTCCTGTTCAATAGGGTTTGGGGCTTGAGCAGCGGATACATGTTGGGATGCTACCACCTCACATTTTTTCTCTTCTGTTTCATGCACACATGCAGCCACATGAGCAGTATCTCTTCCCAGATTAACAGAGGGAACATGTGCACTGTATCTGTTTGGAATAATGACAAAGGAGCAAGTTCAAACCAGCAAACATCATACCTATATTTGTGATCTTATCTCTCTGCTGAATATAGTAACATGTAAATATTATTTCTTAGTGACATCTACTAAACTCTCGAGGTCTCTTCACTCCATTATTAATGAACTTTAAAAATGCCCAACCCTTTAGCTGGTAATTGAAGCTTATATTATTTCTATGTGAGATGGAACAATATCTTTTTTATTAATATCTTGTCATATATCAGAAGCTTTATTAACTGAGCTGAACAAAATTAAAGGAATTATTTCTCAATAGTGATGATTAAAGACGATAATGAAAATTAACCAGTTTATGGTTCTTCTCCACAGTGATGGAATCTAATTACTTCTGCTTTTTACCTTTAAAGTAACAACAACAATACTTTTTCCATATCAAAACCTGAATGGTAATTCAGGGACCCTTTATAAAAGAGTGTGGGTTAGGGTCACTGCAACACCTTACTTTCAGCTGTGAGAGGATTGTGGGAAGGTGGATCTTCTTATGGAGTTGAGAAAATACATCTTTTGGAAGCTCCTGTTGGGCAAAAAAAAAAAGTGGGAATAACCAAACATGCAGAAGAATTCTAAATGGGTGTTTGGCCTTAGAAACTTCTGTGGAAAAAAAAATTAAGAATACATTTTAACTTTGCCTGTCTTCAATGCTTTGAAATTCAATGCAACACAAGATAGATGTTTCAAAATTAAATATAGATATTACAATTTAGAGGAGAAACCTTAATATGAAAGTCCCTGTAAATCTATGCTAAATTAGCTTATCAGCTGAATTTTTTGCTAAGTTTTTAAAGGTGTATTTAAAAGGTGAATTATATCCTTCTTGCTATAAAATCATGTGTACTGCTCTACTGTATTTATACCTTCTGCTAATGGATGCTCTAGTATTAAACTGCTAGTGCAAATGGCAATAGCTCTGAAAGCAATGAGCCTGGAAGTAGTTCATAAAAAACTAGAAGTGTGACAGTATTCTCAGCAAGCTGGAGAATAGAAAACCACGAGCAATAAATGCATTCTTTTTACTTCACTACATTCTACTTCCTCTCTGTTAGAGTTCTGGATTCATGACAAAACTAATGTAAAAAGGGAAAAGTAAAAAAGAAAGAAAGCCAGTTGGGTTTCAAAAGACCAATATTACACACTGAAGGCAACATTTGTCAAAATGTACAGGCCTTGGAAATCTAATTCTTTTTCTTTTTTAACTTTTTTTTTTTTTATTCTGAAATATGGGATGAATCAAAAATATAACTCAGAGAAAAATCTCATTCTTGATATTATTTGTTAGACACAAACTGTACTAAGGCACTGGAGCATGATTTCTTAGATATTTGGAAAAAAAATATGGATAGTCAAATTGATAGACAAGTTCTCCTCTTCTCTTCTCTTCTCTTCTCTTCTCTTCTCTTCTCTTCTCTTCTCTTCTCTTCTCTTCTCTTCTCTTCTCTTCTCTTCTCT
>VXBN01014614.1:822515-841583 GCA_013397395.1 Sinosuthora webbiana | reverse complement strand
CTTTCCCTTATCCCTTTCCCTTATCCCTTTCCCTTATCCCTTTCCCTTATCCCTTTCCCTTATCCCTTTCCCTTATCCCTTTCCCTTTCTTTTTTTTTTTTTTTTAATTTTATCTAAAAGGAACACAAGCAAAATAATACATATTTGAACTTTTTGCTTTCGACTGACCCTCTTAAGAGATTAATTTTGCACTGTTCAGGTTAGTAGAATCCCAGACAATGACATTGGTGGGTTTAAGATCAACTTCTAGTAACATCAGCATTTTTTTTTTCTTGATCATATCTCCCTTTGATCAGAAAAGGCATTTGATAAATAAAGATGGAGTTAAAAAAAAAAGAAAAAGAAAATAGACAGTAAAAAAAAAAAACCCTTTGTCATCTTACAACAACATTGAAATAGAAATTATTTTATTTAATGGACTGCAATTTCTTTTCTCATTATCTGTTTTACACTTGAGGAACAGAAAATAGTGCAGCAATATCTATTGTTGATAGATGATCAACAATACTGGGAGAAATAGAAGCTTGCTATCATATGGCCAGAATAATAACTGTTATTTCATAAGCATTTATGATTTTACATTATTTTAGAAATTTTCTTGGTCACATAATGAGGTGTTCTATAAAAATAGCCTTAGTGCATTGCAATCTTTGGGAAGAAGGATTTAAAAGTTTGATTTGAGCAAGGACAGAGGGCAGGTCATAGGTGTGCTCTGTAATTCTGTTCTTTTCAGACTATTCTAAAGCTCTGTATATAAAAGAAGGTAATGGTCAATTTATTTGTGACATGGAACTGTTTTCCTAGCACAACAAGCCAGGAAGCAGTTCACCCTTTGCTGCAAACAAGGTGCTATAAGAAATGATTTCTCAGGCAAGAGATCAAACACTGTGTTGCCCTAAGTACGCTACAGATCATAGCTCTGGCAGACCAAGGTTACTTTAGATAAACACCCCAGCCTAAAATGAGATTTGTTCCTGTCTTGCAAGTGTTTTATTTACTGCTGGAACAGTTGTTACTGGAAAAACTGTGGCTGAGGCCAGATCATTAATCTAAAAAGACAGCTCTTTTACAATCAAAGTTATAGCACAGTTTATTTAAGAAGAAAAAAAAAAAAAAAAAAAAAAAGGCAGAACACACTGCTGAATGTTCAAGTCAAGTCCATTTCTGGGCAGGCCTATTCTATTTATACCACTTTGGCATTTGCAGAAGCATCAAGACCAAACTTAGACCAGCTCTATTGCACAGTTCTTGCTGTTCTCCTTAAGTGCCTTCCATGATAGGTGAATGGAAGGCAAAAGGCAAAATTTAGGAGTTTTTCATCATGTAGCCCATCCGCAGCATCATTCGTGCTGCAAACACCCCTGCCTTCAGCAACCTGAGCCTGGTCTCACTTATATTGCATGACAAACCTGTGGGCTGTTACCAGGCAAGGAGCACACTCCAGAGGAAGGAAGGCTACTTTTCTGTGTGGAAACTAGAGATCTGATGAGAATTATCCCACCAAAGCCATATCACTGGGAAGATGAATAACCAACAGGATCTGTTGGTTATCTGTTCTGATTAACAGGAATATAAGAACTGCAAAGATGATACCAAGTCAATTTGGTGCAAAAGAAGAAGAGAGAAATCCATCTCTAAGCATCTAAGGTCAAGAAGGTCTTTGGCTTAGTGCTTGTTACAAATCTTCATATACCCAATGTAGAAAAAAGAAATATCCGAGTGTCAAGATGTGGAAAAATGAGGGTGAAGAATTTGATATATCCCTGTGGCTATGAGACTTTTTGTCAGAGCACCAGTATATGACCACGTCAAGAACCCCTACAGTCAGCTCTCGGAGTATTTCCCCAAACCATTCAGAAACCCACCCAGACTTGATCACTTCCCAGAGCTATCAAAGAGCCTTTTACAGTATTGTCACCAATGTAAGCCAAGGAGAAAATATGGAGCATCAATGAGATTGTTTTGGCATCATCTTACCTTGAGACAAATAAAAAAGGGATTCCAAGGCAGAATTGGACACAACTTTTGAGCACTGACTACATAAGAGCAGACAAGGGAAGATATAGTCTCAAATTTAAGTCCAGCACTACTACCCTCACTGAGGGTGTTTGCATAGGTTCATGTGACAAAGCCACTGACGTGCGTCTTGAGGTGAAGGAACTTTTCCAGCTTTTCAGCATCCTGATGAGAATGAGGTTGACATGTGAGAACTTCAAAATGTGGAAAATCTGTGGCAACTTTCACAAAAAAGAGGATTTTGTGTGAAAGCAGGAGGAACAGGAGGAGCAATATGCCAAGGAACTGCATTGATTCATCCAACTTGCTTAAATATTTGTGCTAGGAGAATAAGAAGCTAAAAAGACTTGTCAACACCATAAATTTTAGGAAGCAGCAATTCAGCTGTCAGCATTAATGGAAAGTTCAAGTGCATTAACCAGTGCATTTCCCAGTTGATTCGTCATGACAGACACCAAGGATCAAAGACAACCTTAAGTTAAATTCTCAGTTATCTGGAGGTCATATGTACAGTTTTAAAATACCCTTGGCTAAGTTAAAGATGCACTTTCACTGCCTCAGTAGATGATTTGCATTAAATATAAAATCAGAAGAAAACATGAACTTCAGCTCATAGGTTATCATACATGTTCCTACTGCAAATATTAAGTTTACTGACAAACATATAATTTACTGCTCTCTAATATTAATTTTTACATTTTTCAAATTTGTGTATTTATGAATTTGCTGAAGTATATTTCCTCATCTACTTCATATGTCCCTTTATATTCTCAGTGCCAGATTTTGGCTATTACACCTTTAATGATGTCACAGAAATAACAAGTTTACTGTTACTGCTAGGGTGTGGAACTGGAAAAATAATTTGATTTCAAGAGAATATTTGATTAACTAACATGGATACCAGCATATGCAACATTGATATTGATTCATGTTTTCCTAATGAGAAACTAATAACTGAATCTCAGTCTTTCCCAGATGATAGTTCTCTTTTCTATATTACTTTGTGCTGGCTAACAATGCATTTATTTAATGCATATTTTCAGTGGAGACATATTATTGGACTCAGTCTCTCCAAGATGGAATATAAGTCTGCTGTTCTTTCATCAGTCCAAGTCAGTAGTTAAAAAATCTTCCGACATATATCTCAGAGCACTGGAACATAAAAGCCTTGTAAATTCATTGAGATTTGGCTCCCAAGGAAGAAATGCAAATGCAGAGAACATTTGGAAAACTTGGTGGTTAGCCTACATAAATCACATGCAAAAGTTGAAGGTCCCAAACTTTTCTGAGCATGAGGAGCAGTGAGAGCATGGAAAACCTCTCTTATCTCTGAATAGGACTGAGCTACCAATGTTCTGTCACTCCTTAATAACCTTAGAGAAGATTATGCTGTTATAAATATGTAATTTTAACTATTCCAAAAGATATAGACTTCAATACTGCTGTGGAATATTACCTTCTTTGTAAATTTGTTTATTCACCCATGAAAAAAATTGACCTAAGTATTCATCTCACAGGAAGAAGTGGCACTTACTTGCACTGCTTCAAACATACTTATGGGAATGACCTGTAGATTTACCCATTTCTTGAAATTTCTGTCTCTACTAGTTGGAAAGTATTTTGATTAAGCTTTGCTAAGTACTGAATAATGTCAGTGCACAGAAAAGTTTTGCTAAACCTTGTCCATTTATATATAAATTATAAAACTAAGTAGTTAACTCTGCTTGTTTGAGTCTCATTAGATTTTATTCTAGTTAAACCTAAACAACTCTAGTTAACCATATTTTACACATGTGGTGAGCATACATAGCAGGTTTTAATGTTGGGAAGAATTCATCTAACAAGTGAAGGAATCACTGATACATTTTTCTTTTAATAAAATAATATTTTACAGACAGACAAAGACAAAATAAACCCCAGTTTACAGATTTCCAGATATGTTTTGGGGGTCTTTAGAATCAGAGATTATAAAGACAACAATATCTCCACACATCTCAGTGCAAAGGATCTATTTCAAGTCTGCAAACTGTTGCAAGAATTGTATCCATTTCTTTTGCCATAAAGATTTCGGGACTAAAATTCATAGTTTCTTCATCTAAATTTTTTTGAATATTTTCCTACAATTAACATAGCTAGCAGATGAAAAAAAACCCCAAAAAACTCCCACAATTAATGAATGTTAAGCAATACTTAGTTGAATTCTCAGGATTTACTCAAAGGGTTGAGAACAAATGTGTATTTTAATAGAGTATCAGATAAACTGTAACATCAAGGGTTTTGGAGATTAATATGCAATAATTTGTTGATGACCAGAGCCTTACTGTCTGTGACACAGATGGAATTAAAGGCATAGACACATCTGGATTAGTTTAATCATTTCTCAGTTATAACAGGGAATAAAGAAGACAACCAAGTTCATTTTTGTTGTTAATGAACATCTGGGGTTCCTGACCATTCTAACTGTAAATAATATCTGATCCAAAATATTTCACATTCTGCATATTAAAACAATATATCCAAAGATCTAAGGGAATAACTGAGGGGCAAAAGCAATAAAACACAGTGACATTAGGAAAGAATTAACTGTTTAACAAGAAATGAGCTTAGCTTCCTGCCCCGTTCAAGATGAATGTAGTCAAAGGGCATTTATGATAACAGTGACACTGACAAGACTGGTTAAAAATTGTTCACCCAGGAGATTTGTCCTCTTTCTTAGTAGAAATCTGAGGTTTTCATAATGAATATTTCTGTGGGATTCCCTATAAATACTAAATTTTATTTCCATTTTTTTTGATCCTCAGAGAAAAGCTAAACTTTTCTACTGAAGAAAATGTCAATTAGCTCTAATAATATTCTAAACTGTATGAATATTGGGAATATTAACAAAGTTATGCTCCTGAATGATTGGGACGATCAGTTATTTGCTGCTAGAATATTTTTAAATTAAAAACTATTTAGGACTGCTTCTCTTTATGTTTTCTGCCATACATCTCCCTACAAACAGTATCTCGACCAAATTTCACACATCAGTGGGAAGAGCTCCAAGATTCCCTCTCCCTACTAAGTCTTTATTCCTTTCATTTAAGATTACTGAAGTTTTGGCATCTTTTTTTTTTTTTTTTTTTTTTTTTTTTCCCCCCAAAGATATCTTCTTGAAAGTAGACATAAATCTATTGCTGTTAGTTTTGAACTTGTCATGTTCTATCTTCCTTGACAACAGTTCAGAGAATATTTAAGATTTTCCAGTTTGTGGCATATGTGTGCCTTGTTTGTGGCTAAGACATGCTCCGTATATATTATGCCACCATTTGAAGGAAAATATTATGACCTAGGTATAGTGGTTTTATTTAAAAATATATGTTAAAAGAAAGCTTTTGGCTTGGGATCTTTGGGATTTTTGTTTAGCTGTTTCTTGGGTTTTATTTGGGGGGGATTGGCAGAAAAAAAGACTCATGGATGTTTTTACTTCAGGGGACAAAAAAAAAAAAAAAAAAAAAAAAAACGGAAATAGGTACAAGCTGTAGTAAGAGAAATTCTTGCTAGATATTAGGAAAATTTCACAATGAAGCTGCTCAAACATGGGAACAAGTTGCCCAAAGCATCTGTGAAAATTTATATCCTTATGGAAAAAACATAACTCAAAACTCCATTTGGATAGAACCCTGAGTAAGCTCATCTAACTCTGAAGCTGGTAACGCTTTGAATGGGAGAAGTGGGTTTGGATCTGATGACCTACAGAGGTAAGTTCCAAGCTGGATTTCCTTTTGGTTATCGTCCTAGTTTTTCTACAGTTGCTTAGGGGAGGGAAGTTGCCAGCAGCCAGTGCTATAGAATCTGCCTCTCTTCCACTAAGATTCCTATCCCTTCCCATCCCTTGGGAGATATCTCTTCCTATCCCCTGGGAGAAGGCGAGTCCAAGCGCGGTCCCAGCCAAGCCTGGCCAAGAGCCGAGGCCAGCCCCTCCCTGCCTGTGTTCCACAGCCACCAGGGCTGGAAGGGCCTCTGGGGAGTGGGCTGGAGCAGCATGGAGCACACAACCCAGTTTTTGGGGGTTCATCCATCTCTATTTTGTTCTTGCCTCAGGCTTGGAGAAGGTGAATGCCAGCTGCCGTGGCATCCACCACTTTTTCCTTTGTTCAGGAGACTGTGTGGCACCAGCTGTGATAACATCCATAATTTTGTCTTTGCCTGGATGGCCAGGTGGAGTTGGGTCGTGGGGATGAGCACATTTTTGTGTGTAAATCATCTCTCTCGTTTGTAGACTTTTTTGTTAATATTGTTACTTTTATTGTTCTTTTCTTATCTTTTCCTATTCTTATTATGGCTTATTGTTTTCAGGGAATTGTCTCAACCAATAGCCTTTGCTTTTTTCCCCTCTCAAACCAGAGGGGGTGGGGGGAGAGGAGTTTGTTTGTAGTTTAATTCTCAACTGGTTTTAAACAAAAACATTTAAGATTCAGTTCAATTTATCTTTAAGGCCAAGTTGGATGGACTTCTGAGCAGCCTGGTCTAGTGAAAGATGTCCCTGTCCATGGCAAAGAGGTTGGAAGTAGATGATATTTACAGCCCCTTCCAACATGGGCAGTTCTATGACTCTATAGTCTTTAATGTTTCATTAATTAAATCCATTTACTACAAGTGTCATCACAATATTTTTTTTCAATTTGCTAAAACAATTATAGTGTATTCTTATGATTTTTTTTTTTCTCTTTTAGCCCTTGCCTCCTCTATAGAGCACTGTAATAAAGTTTGAATATGAGCTTAACCATAGCAAAGCACAGACTAGGTTTTTTTTGTTTGTTTTGTTTGTTTGTTTGTTTGTTTGTTTTGGGGGTTTTTTTTGCGTTTTTTTTGTTTTTTTTTTTTTTTAATAACTGAATTTACAAACTATGTCAATAGACGTGGACCTTTTTTCTGGGGGTAAGTTATAAAGACAATGGGATAAACACTTTGCTATCTTTTTATTTCATGGTTCAACTTTTTAAAAAATGCTGATAAATTCTCATACAGATGGAAAAGTCATAAATATAACATGAAATAATTATGAAAAAAAAGTATGTCATAAACACATATGAAATAGAAATGAAAATTATTGTACAAGCAATTCCATCATTAATTTTTGATGGAATTCAAAAAAGTATACTGAAAATTTGAAATACTTTTTAGCCAAAATATCTCACTGAAGTTAGTGGCAATTAATTCATTCTTATCAGTACCTAAGGATTGATCAAGAAATCCTATTTTTTTTTTTTATTTTAATCTTTTGCACACTGTGAAGAAGAATAATAAATTCAATTACTTAGTCAACCTTTAAAATTTAGAGAGTTTCTACAAAAGGTCACAATATTCTCTTTTATGAATAAATAAATAACATCTCCTACTTTCCTGTCCACCATATAGTTATGTAAATGAATGCGAAAAAAAATATCTCTAGTGACTGTTATAATTTCCACAACCATGTAACCTACTTCTGGACTCAGTAATTTCACTCTTTTTTTTTTTCTTTATGTGGCCTTCCCCCTCCACCTGTATAAAGTTTTGATATATTGAGTTACATTACTTATCTTTTCTTAAGCCTGCTTTTTAAAGGATTTATTTATTCCATCCACTGCTAGAACCATATGTTGTTTGAACATGTGTTGTGCAATTACTCTACAAAGATGATCCCAAATCCCTCTCCGTACCCTCGATAACTGCCTGGTATTTAGTGCTCCCTCTCATATTGTATTTCAGTAAACCTAACATATTTGCAGCTGGTTTCCCTGTCTGTATCCTTTATGCAGATGAGAAACATCAAAAGATTTTGAGTCATAGCACCTGTTGGATTTCCTTCTGTATTTATTTGCAGATTGGAACATTTCTGTTTGACATGTAATTTGCTTTCTGTTTCAAAATAATTTCCTTTCCATTGACTTATATTCTCCCAAATAATTCCCTCCCCATCTCTATTTTCTGGATCAGAAAGTACTGCCCACAACAAAGACACAGAAAGGACTTATATAAAAACTTCTGACAGCATGTGTGACAGATTTACAGCCTTCAGAGGAATATGAAAAAGAAGTCATAATAGTAGTACTCACTGTGCCTGTCTCAAATTTTGTTTATATTTGTACTATGCTGAAACCAGGACAATTATTATTACAATGATCATCTATGCTGTGATTATTATGACAGTCAATACCAGTCCTATCTTTCCCCATTTTACAGCTCACTAAGGTTTATGTAGGCCATCAAGTTTGACTTCTTTTCTTTTGATAACCAAAAATATTCCATTCCTTGATAGATATAATGATTTTATGTAAATTTGAGTTGAGAAACAGTATGCCTCTGTCTACAGTTTTAGGCACTTTAGGATTGTGAATCCTTAAAGACCACATTTTCCAACAAATCCATGCTATTTAACTGTTGGACTGCCTTGGGCTTGGCCTCTCTGCTAAAGACAATGGATATAATTGCTCCTATTCCATTCAGAATATGATCACGTATTTGCTTTGGCAAGATGCATGGTTGCCTTTAAATATTTCACAGTTTGTGAAGCAATGCAAAGTACCTCTTTTGGTTGAGGCACCTTTTAGCTGTGAATTATTTCAAGAAATTTTATATCATACTTTCACCTGGTTATATTATCTCTGAAGAATACAAGAAAGCAAATAAACATAAAAGAACAGAAACTTCCAGAGTACATTTTATTGGATGTAACATAAAATAATGCCTACTTAGTAATTTGTTCGCTTAAAACAATCTTATTGAGTGCACATAATTCAACAAAATTTGTGCCTCAGTATTCACAAGACAGCCGAGAATTTCATCCACACTAATCTGCCTCAGCTTTTCTCATCCTTGTTCAAATTATATTAGGAATTCACTACAGATGCATTGAGCTGTTTACTCTGACAAACTCAGTGCCAAAGAGGCTTAATCTAAAAATACATCTGAGTCTACAGTGCCTATTAATAGGATGCAAGTGTGATATGCAATGCAAAACATTTAGATTATTTTTAATGCAACACAGATTATAAACGACATTACTGGTACATTTCAGATGTCCATCATGATAAGCAAATATTTTTCTACAGGTTGATGGGTGCTTGACTTCAAAGAGACTCCATGGGACATAAGTCAGAACGGTACAGGAGTTTTATCTGGCACGGTTTTCTATATTTTTCTATTTTTTATATAATTCCACTGTTTGTTGACTGCATGAAATAAAAATTAGTTTCAGAAAAGCCAGTTCCTGTTTTCAAACACAGATCTACAGCCAGAAAGAAAACATTAGACTACTTTTTTTGGGGGGGCTCACCACAGTTGATATCTCCTATATAAAATGGAGTTTAAAACAGATTTTAGAAATTACAAAAACTATGAAGACTTAAAAGAATTTTTCATTAAATTATACAATTTAATTAAACAATTAAAAAGGCATTTTTCCATTAAATACCACATTTTTGAAAAATATGAAAATACATTCATGCTGTTTTATTTTATAAAATGCGAGTGTTTTATAGGAATTACATTGGTATTTTTTGTTTATTTCAAATCAGCCTAGTTAAATGACTAGCAGAGATGTAGAACTAAAAGAAAATGCTTTCTATTCAAGCAAAAATGATATTGACCAACAGGGTTTTACACTGAAACCACTACAGTTATGTTGATGTACATCAGCCAGGGATCTCAGTCTTATAAACAATTTGAGTCTTGCTTTTACTAATAGTATATATGCTGAGTTTCAAAAGGGATACTCACATTTGACGTGGAACACATGTGGAAATATTTGAGATATAAAAATAGCAATAGACAAAATCACTTTAGAATGTTATATAAATGGTCGGATTCTGGAAATATGTTGGGATTCTTTGCACCTAATAAACAGACAATAGACACTCCCTGCTGCCACATTGGCCATTTAATTCTCTAAAACTGAGAAACAAGCAGCTGCTAGTTTCAAATGAAGCAGAAAAAGAATATTTCTAGTGCTATTGAAAAAGAGTAATAAAGGAAAGAATTGCCACATAAGAAATGATGACATTGCTGGAGCTCTGTGAGATTCTGTGATTAAAAAAAACTTATGTTTGAAGAATTACGTGCCAGCCTATGTAGAGTAACTGGAAATTTGGATTCATTATGCTGATCTTATTGTTAATGTCATATGTTATTTATAAACTAATGAAAACTTCAACATAAACTTAGGTGAATATTAATTAGCCCTTTTTCCCCCTATAAAACGAATATTCCTGGGGCACATTCTTCTGACACCTTGGCTTGGCCTCTTGCTTTCTGGCTTTCTAGCTCTTACTGAATTATACTCTTAGTCCTTTCATAAACACTGTCTTCATTCTGCTTTTGATTTTACAGTGTGAATAAAATACTTCAACTTTAGTTACTAGATCTCCATTTCAAGATAGAAAGCCTTTCTGCCACTATTCCACTGGGAACTGGTTCCTTTCAGAGGGGGTCTTGCTAGCAGTTTGTGGAGAATTCTGTTCTGGATGAGATTGGGAAAATCTCTGTAGAATGACTTCACAAGAGTAGAGACACTGGAAGAAAGGTGGTCATTTCCCTTCTGTGTTCAACCACAGGATCAGGACATCAAGTCCTGCTTAACATATTCCACACAATTCAGATAGCACTTGAATAATGAAGATTTTTTTTTTCTATGTGGCAATGCCTACATTAGAGAGCAAATCAACACAGTGGTTTTATATAGTGTAGCTAGTGCAGATGGTGCAGTGTACACACCACAAGCCTTTCAAGGGTTATATTCCCAAATCCCTCTTTTCTTGTCTCTGGACCTAAGTATGATGATTGGAGCACATTGGTGTCTTTCAGGAATTTCTCTTCTGGGTTCATTTTTTCTGTAAGGAATCCAGTTTTCATGCTTTGAGACCATCCTCTGCTGCCAACCACAGCACTCTCATTGAAGCAGCCAGGATATTTCCTTCAAAAATAGGTTATTGACACTGATTAGAATGAGAATACTAGATACACCTTTCATATTTCTTTTCTACACTAAACTATTGCAGTGTTACTAGCATCAGAATTGGCATGATGCTATATAGTGTAGAATAAGCCGTATGGGACAATTCTGAAACAAAAACATCTTGATGCTGAACCATTAAGGTATTGCTGGTGGTTTGAATTAAAATGAATAATGAGTACAGCTTGGAGTAGAAGTATGTGAGCAGGATTTTTTTTTCTTTGTTACTTACTAAGATGTGATGACTTTCTTGGTTTGCTTGTAAAAAATAGGGAGTTCAACTTTGAATTAGTTCTTTATTATTATATAAAGTTCTTTATCCATCAACATCTATTGGTCAGCATGGTAAGAATAGAAGAATAGATGATGGAATGTTCTGTTCCAAAGGACATATGCAACTCCTTAAGAAGTATATTTAGGCCTACACTGTATTATTTAGACACAACCCATATGTAGGGTGTGGTATGGATCTGGACAAGATTGCAGTTTCTTGGCACCTTAAGTACTTGGTTTACATTGGCCCTATACAGTTTCCAGATTTCTTGGAAATTCTCCTGGAGTTCATACTGATCTGGATGAGGAAGAACATATGGAGATATTAATCCAGGCACTCATGCAAGCTTCATGACTGAAAACATAGCTAAATGCCTGCTTCCTCAGGGAAGAACTGGTATATTTTGGTGCTTACAAAACCCACTTCTCATTCTTTCATCATAAACCAGGTTGCTGGTCCTTTACAAACCTGCTGTGCAAGCACTTCTCTTCAATGTTCCTTCTCACAGGGGACCATTAGGGAATACTCGTGTCTGTTCAACAGACCAGCAGGGTCATCCTTGCCCAGGAGATGCCTCCAATGAAATCCAGTGAAGTGGATAATACTGTAGGGCCTTACAACATTTTGGGTATTGATTTTCAGAGAATTTCATAGTTCTTGTATCTTCTGAGGTAGTTTTTAAAGTGCAGTAAGTACATTGAGCAAAATATCTTAATGTGATCTGTATCTGCTCTATGTTTCACATTGTTTAAGGCTTTTGGCCTCTAATTTCAACATGATAGTGGAAATATTCATAATACTTGGGCTATAGCATGTGTCCATCCTTTACATGTTGTATACTGCCTTACAATTGGAGAAGAGGGGATACAGACACAAAAAACTCCTGCCAAATTATTTGGGAATTCCCAAAGTTAACTTCAACATTTTCTGTCACCAGCGACACCGTAAACCCAGAATCTGACAAAGCCAGATTCTTCTCTCAGTTACACTTATAATTAGGAGTAACTTTTCTAAGATTGAAACTGATTGCTTGAGTTGAGCTCTGTGGTCAACAGCCAGGATGCCCTGTATAAATCCAGTATGTTTCTATCTAAATTGTTTGGTCTGTATGTTTGCTCAGGTGTGCTTGTCATATATTATAACTGAAGTTTATGACAACAATGACTTCAAATCCTACTGTATTTCCAGTAAATAATATTCTTGCATTTTTGAGTGCTGCTGATTTACTGGTTCTCTGATTTTGATCTTGTGAAAGCCAAAATCTAGAACAAAATTTAGAACAAAACCCTAAATTAATGTAAAAGCCACACAAAAGTTTGAAACTCACTTTGCCTTGAAAAGAAAAGGGAAGAGGCATCCCATTCCAGTTGAGGGGAGGCAGATTTGTGTGAAGATTTGTATCTACCTTCAAAAGATAAACACTGAAAATTGTAACATCCTCAATGAGGAAGAGTCACTGTTCGCAAATTGAGCAATGATTATTGCTAAATAAATTTAACATAGAACTCAGTGAAACAAGATTATTCATAAAGTAGTTACAGTAGGTTTACTTGTGCTCAGAGTTTTCCAGAACAAACACTGAAGTTTGTTATTACAAGACTACAAATAACCCAAATTATCTTTCCTTACGAGAAATGCGAGCTAGCTGCCATGCCTAAGGCACATTTTTCAGCCAACAGCTTTTTTTTTTTTCCCCAGGAATTGTGTATTGACTAATGTGCTAAATTGCTGAAACTTTAATTGATTAGTCTTTTTTTTTTCAAATATCACAACTTCCCAGTCAGCTATGACTCCACACCAACAAAATCAGTTCTTGTCAATTATGTACCCCTGGTGAATAAAAGGAGTTTTAGAGAGAAAACCTATTGCATACCTCAGCCAGCTAGCTTTTTTTTTTATGCTTCATCCTTACTCCATGAGTTTGTTCAATTAATTTTTAAGTAAATATACATATTCATATTAATGATGCATCTTTAAATTATTAATGGAATTTGAAGGCACAACCTGCAGATCAAATCTGAAAAATCTCAACTAATAATTTTGTATGTGATCTATAACTACAGTCTGAGCCATCTATTAGATCCAGTTTCTTTCCCAGAAAATATCAAATTTCAATTCTACATGGAGACTCTTTGAAGTCATGGAATACATACGATCAATGGAAAATTCTCTTTTTTGTTCAAAAATACTATCCTTACTTTTGGATCAGAATAAACTTTTTAATAAAAAGGAAATGCAAACATAATTTTCTGGAATACAAACAACAAACAGAAAACTCAACCAATACCAAAATCTCTATTTCATTGTATAATAGAGATTTGCATTCTTAATTTCCTTCTTCTGTGACAAAATAAAAGCATCTGATACTGTCACACGCCAGAACAGAATTAAATACAAAAGGCTAATGTTTTCACCTCTGCTCAAGCTTGAGTTCACAGTTACTGTGCAAATGGGACCTATGACCTTTCCTTATTTCCTTGAGCACACCCCTCTTGGGTTTCTGGCTGTTAGGTATCGCTTAGCTTAACACAGATTCACACAATTCTTTGCTAAATCTGGGTCATGGTACCAAGGATCATTTTTTGAACAGATCTATGTTAGCTTCAAACCCTTCAGTCTGTTCCCTTTGCCCAGACAGCTTCCTTCAAGTTAAATACCAAGTATTTAGAACAAAACCCTAAATCGAAACTCCTTAAACAGGCTGCACAAATTCTCACAGTTTAAGACATTTACCCACCTTCCAAGCTGGTAACCAACAAACCAGTTGTCTAGAAGCTCTTCCGTTTGTGCAGCCCTTTGACCTGCTATACCAGCCTTTGAAAAAACAGTGTTTTCAGCTACATAGAAAAAGAGGCGAGGTCTAATTTGGTGCTTTATCTTCTAGGCACATGTTTGATGAGTCTTGGCAGTCAGTGTTGTATGTTTCTTCCTGATGCTTTTGTGCATCACGCCTGTAAAATACATATTTCTCAAAAATCATTATAAATTAACCTGAAATTACACAGGGAAAAAAAGCTAACAAGGCCCCATACCACTCCATCGCTGCCCTGGCACACCTCCTGTGCTGGGTCCATAAATCTGTGCTTAGTGATACTTGGAATATTCCTCTGGAAGAGCTCCCATCTGTTTAACACCAAGGTGGCTGTTGTGGCCTTCATAAAAAACTGATCTACGTGATCATATTTTATGAAAAAGTTACCTTCCTAGAACTCCTAGACTCATAAAACAATCTGTTGATACTTCAGCTGTCTACAGCAGAGATCTTTAGAAATTATAGTCTAAAGACCCCTTCCAACATGCAAAGCTTTTTGTTTTCTAAGGGAATTTTAGGATTTTTCTCTTGAGCAGAAATGAGTTCCACTATACCTAAGTTTTGTGCAGTTGCCATAGCCTAAAATTCTCATCTTATTCAGATCATTTCTACATATATATATATATATATATAATTCAGATGTATTTTTCTTAGCTCACAAAAGCAACTGATTTTGGAAATTGTGAAGAAAATTATTCCCATTTAAAAAGAAAAAAAACCCACCAAAACTGTTTTAAATATGTAAAGAATTAACTAACAGGGTGTACATACAGGTTGTATTGTAACAGTCCCAGAAATGTGAAGGATTAGAAGACCTAATCTTCAATATATACACATGAAATTAACCTATACTTGTGATAAAAGGCAACTGTATAGGCTGGAAGGAGATCAGGATGTTTTCTGACACATTAATCTAGCCAGAAACAACCAGGTTCTAAACCAGGGAACAGACCAGTCTGAGAATAGCTGCAGAAACAATGTAAGATACTTTTCAGATGCTGAAAGCAATGGACATGATAATCTTCAATACCTGAAGTTTCTTCTTAACTCTTGGAGAGAAAGAAACATTCACACCAAGCTACTCAGATATAAGAAAACTAATGTAACTTGCCATTTTTACCTGATACTGACATCAATATATGTAAAATAAATCATAATGGAAATAATGGCCCGTTTTATTTAAAAATGGACTATTTAACTAGCCATAAATATTCTTTAGCCACCTTGAACATTACAAGTTGGGATTTGGCCGGTTTGAGAGCACTTCATATTTAGATTGTCTTATTCAGACTTGCCAAAATACATGTTTACTTGCTGGAAATGTGTTTTACTTTCTGTCAAAACACGAGCTCTTACAGAGGTAAGAAAGCAGTTTCCTTTGTGTCAGAAGTTTCTTGAAGATTTTTAAAACTCCTGGGCCTTATTTCCCTTTTGCAAAAAACAGAGTAAAACAGGCAGAGCTCCATGGCAACGGGTGGAGGGCAGCAGCTCCATCTGGAGATGTGGAAATGGATGTGATTGCAACAGCAATGCAAAACTGCTGGACTTAACTAATGTCCAAAAGAAAATGCCGCCAATAACTTCTCAAAATTGATGACTTTCCATTACCATTTCTCCTCTATCTATTTATTCACTGCTATCCCTTTCCCTGGAAAGGCTTGAGAGTGCACAAAGTTTTCAGATAAGTCAAAGGCCAACAGTTCTTGTTCTATGTACTCATAGAATGAAATACAGACAGCCAAAAAAAAAAAATCCATCTCTGCAATCATCTGAAATCTATTCCATTATGGTTTTATTGTATCTAATGATTAGCTAACGATATATCTGACATGATAAAAACACCTATCTATAATTTGAGAGTCACTGTGAGGGATTAAAGGAGAGCTGAAGGGGAAATTTCTGATAGGGCTCAGTGTCTTCAAGATCCACATCTGAAAACCTCCAAAACCTTTGAGCTTCTGATCAAATGCAGATTGTAATGGAAATCCATGGGCTGCCAGAGATCTGAACAGGTATAACAACTGCAAAGAAGACACATTTGTGAGACTTGGGTACTTTCATACAGGCTCTGTTAACACACAAATGTACAATGGCACATACAGCATTTTCTGTCTAAACGCAGTTGTCGTTTTGCTACACTGCTTTGGCTTTTATTAAAGGTACCTTGTACAGCTTCCGCAAAATTTATTGTAGATGGTTTCTATATGAGTATGTTTTAGGAACTGTGAAAGCATAGCTTATGGTCTTTTTTGCTGATTGTATATCTTCAACTAATTATAAGAAAGTTTATGTATGCTTGAGAATTGAAATGGAACTAGAAAAGTAGCATTTCCCTTCACACTTTGGATTCTGACATATTCAAATTCATCAAGTTGCAAATACCTCAGATTCCACTGGCTGTCTCCTTCTTTCAAAGGATTTGCATCCATAAATTACAGTCTTATTAATAAAATAAATAAATTAAAGCAGTGATCTAAAAGTCCTAGTTTTCTCCCATTTTCATCTTTTTCTTACTCCATAAATTGATGTTGTATTTCTTCTTTAATAATTTTAGACTTCAAAATGGAATTTCTTTTATTCTGTGCTTAAAATAATCAAATAAGAAATTTGGTCCTTAAGAACAGTGTATGCAAAGAAATAATTGGTGATTTACCTCTTTTTGTACTCCACAATTTTTGAGGAGCAAGAGGCTTTTAAATGGAAAGCTGATTATATCTCTGCAGTGGCTCTTCATTAGCTGATTGTGAAGGTAACTCTTTGGATTTTATAAGGTAAACCATTTGGCACTGCACTAGGTTCAATGGCTTTGTTAAGTCAGTGGGGAAAGTCCAGTGTATGAGAAGTGAGAAAACACAGGTTTAAAATGCTGTCTTGAAAATTTCATCATCATTAATGCTTGAGAAAGATGTGCATCTGGAAAGATGTCCCCACAAAAATTTTGTGGAAATTGCTTTTATATAGGTTTGAGCTACATATCCACCTAATCTTATTTATGCTATTCCCATTGGGAGATGGAGAAAAACGGTAGTGTTCAATCCATCTAGCAGCATATTCTCATGTAATAGGATTGCTGCAGTTTCTTTTAATGCTCTTGAGCATTCTCCACTTCCTGACCAGCGCATTAAAGGAGCTAGAAATATAATTTTATCCAGGTATGCATTAAACTATTAATCCAGTTCTTAGCTGACAATTTGGGCTCACCTGCAATATAAAGCTACTTTGAATATATTTACCTGATGGTTAGTTAATCAGCTGAATTAGAGCATATTATTTTCAAAAAATGCATAAGTAGTTCAGAACACTGAATTTTGGTGTACCATGTTTCACCTATGAATTTCAGTAGTGCCATGTTTTATGCTACGGTTGAGAATGTAATAGGCCAAAGCAAAATCAGCCTTAATATGCACATGAAGAATATTCCACCCATTCTTGACAAATATTTTAATGATATATGACAGCATGTTAGGTGGCAGGGATTTCATCAGCATGACAGCCACATGTAGGCCAGAAGGACAAAAAACTATACATGAGCAAGCAGTGAACGATTGCAGCCCAGACAAACAAAAAATCCTGGGCTGCATCCTCAGCAGAGGGGGCAGCAGGGTGAGGGAGGTGACTCTGTCCCTCTGCTCAGCTCTGGTGAAACCCCACCTGCAGTGCTGCATCCAGCTCTGGGGTCTGCAGGACCAGAAAAACATGGACTTGATAGACCAGGTCCATAGAAGGGTCACAAAAATGATCAGAGGTCTGGAGATAGGCTGAGAAAGTTGGGATTGCTCAGCCTGGAGAAGAGAAGGCTCTGGGGAGATCTTATTGTTGCTTTTCAGTGCTGATGGGGGGCTTACAAGAAAGGTGAGGACAAACTCTTTAGCAGAGTCTGTTGTTTTAGCACAAGGGGTGATGCTTTTAAAATAAAGGCTAGATATAAGGAATTTTTTTTTTTTTTTTGCAATGGGGTGGTAAAACATTGTAACAGGTTTCCCAGAGGGGTGGTAGGTTCTCCCTGGAAACATTCAGGGTCAGTTTGGATGGGGCTCTGAGCAGCCTGGTCCAGTGAAAAATGGCCCCGTCCAAGGGGGTTGGAACAAAATGATCTCTTAGGTGCCTTCCAACCTGATTACAGGATTCAATGACAAGACTGAAAGGCATTTCTGCATGCATATACATACAAAATCAACGTGCTGCATTGGTTTATCTGCATATTTGTATACTGCAATGCCTATTTACAATGCTTATTTCAAACCATAATTGCTCAGTGTCCACCTGCAAAGGACCATGACTCAGTGCCAGGTGTCATCTCATGCAGTGTTTATACTCACATGCTGTTCATATTGAGAAGTTATTTTTCATCCCCAGCACCTGCATTCACAGATGTCTAGCCAGTAAATAATTTTTGCTCATCCTGCACAGGACAACTTGAAAAATATGTTATTGTAAGGAAGTTCCGGAATAAGCATAATACTTTTCTGAAAGTGGATTTTACAGTCATCCCTGGGAACTGAGGTACAAAAAATCTACCAGTCTGGATTTCATGAGAGGGCAAAGAATATTTCCGAGGCATATACTATAATTCTTCTTTCTGTTTCCCTGCAGATATACCTTCACAGATAAATAAAAACACATGCTAGAGCTACATGATACACTCTTGCTTCACTACATAAATCTAGTTTAGGTTTATTTATAATATATAGGATAACTATAGGAAATGCAGTGTTTTTCACATAGTGTATGGACACCTAAAATGCAAAGAATGCTTTACACAATGCATTTCTAATTAACTTCTTGGGACAGAAGATTGATCTACATGCCAATGGCACTCTGATGATTTTAATACACCTTATGTTGTTCATTTCATATGCTCTTTAAAACAGTTTCAAACTATTGAGCTGAAAAATGGATCAAAAGAAACAAGAGTGATAAAACAATACGTTAAATATTTATCTTGTTTAAATGATTCTTTCCTCCAGGGAAAAAAAAAAAAAAAAAAAAAAA
>VXBN01014614.1:766100-815314 GCA_013397395.1 Sinosuthora webbiana | reverse complement strand
AAAAAAAAAAAAAAACCACCAAAAGCATATGTAATATTGTTCTTTGTTGAATAGGATATTTGATTTATTACGTTTGAATTACTATATTAAGTAGATTCCTTCAAGAAAGAGAGAACAGTTCTGACTGCTTGTATTACCTGATTAGTGAAACACTCTTCAATACAATTTATAAATAGTAATACACAGAACTGATGTTAATTCAGTAACTGGGTTGGCAAATAAATTGTTACTGATACAGTATTCTTTGGTACTTTTTAATTTTGCCATTGAAATTTCTTCATCAAGTAATTCTTTGATTATATTTTTCTCCATAAAACCTGATAATCTTTCAAAACAAAGACAAACATAATGTAAAAGATAAACTGATTTCACTCTATAATTACTTGTAGTCAATCATTTATTAATAAGGTATTTCAGATATATTTCAAAACAAATTTTAAGGGAAAGAAATAATAAAAAAAAATCTGGTAAGATTATCAAGTAAGGCTTGAAGTTCGAATCAACTAGGAAGGCAGTAAAATGAGTAAACTGGGTAAAGCCACTCAAAGGTTTAGGTGTGGAAAAGGTTTGTAATTTCTCTAAAGCAATGCATCTGGAGTTATCACCACAAGGAGGGTGAACAGAGCGGAGCAGAGTGTTCCAGGCATAACTCCATGAATCATCTCAAGGAGGATATTAGAAGTAAAGAAGGAATGTCACACGTGAGAGAACAGGAAACGAATGAAAATTATTCATTACAGAAGATAAAAAAAACAGTGACAAATGTTTCTTTAGTGGTAAATGAGAGACAGAAAACAAACAGAATAGTTTAAAGTCAGGATTGGTAAATTTTCAAATAGTTTTAATAAGATCTATTAATAACCTTTTGGTCTCTGCGTCCAATGAGAATGCTGCTGTAATGATGTGAGAGTTAAAGCAAACTGGTTGATAGAAATGAAGATGGAAAAGTGATACTAACTAATAATAAACCAAAACAACTTAAAGTTGTGACTAATGGCCCCAACAAAGAATGTGAGCACCCACACAGCCACTTAATCTCTACACCTTTGGTAGTGGATTGACCCTGGATGGACGCCAGGCACCCACCCAAACCTCTCTAACCCTCACCTCCTCAAGTGGACAGGGGAGAGAAAATATAACCAAGAGTTCATGGGTTGAGATAAGGACTGGGAGAGATTACTCTGCAAATACTGCCATGACCAAAACTGACTCAGGTTGGGAATATTAATTGAATTTATTACTAACAAAACCAGAGCAGGATAATGAGAAGTAAAATAAATCTTAAAAACACCCTCCTCCCAGCTCTTCCTCCTTTCCAAGATCTACCTCTTCCCCACCAGCAGCACTGGGATCAGGAAATGGGTGTTTCAGTCAGTTCATCACAAGTTGTTTCCCCTGCTGCTCAGGGAGAGGAGTCCCTCCCTTGTTCCAGCATGGGGTCCCTCCCACTGATGACACTATGTTCCAATACCAAAATTGTGCCTTTTATACACTGTATATATGGGGAATATATATAGACACACACCTATGAGCCAAAAAAAACCCAAAAAACTCTATTGTTTTCTACTGCTTCCATTTTTTGCTTCCAATAAACTGAATTTGATACACGCTGGAAAGAAAAATTCCAACAGCTCTTGCCCAATACCTTCAGCAAATTCTTGTTTGCTAAAGAAATTTAACTGTTACTTTGCTCCAGATCCTTTTATAGTTTTGGCCTACAGAAGTTTTCTTACGCCTAAAATGGCCAGGGGTGAATAGGTCAATCCTTCAAACTCAATGGGCACATTCAACATCTAAAGAGAAAAAGTCTATTAAAAATTCTTGAAGAAATTGGAGTATTGGTGGAGGTGAGTTGTTAGACAAGAGGGAATTCTGTTACATGTTCTCAAGTTCTGCAAACATTAGAGGACAATATAATGGCTGCTCTTTTACGAGGAGGTTGCTGAGGTAACCTGCTCAAGATAGATTTGATGTTTACTTTTGGTAGACGTCAAGCCATGAGGCCTGTAAAAAGAATTATGATGTTTCAGCCGTTTTAGTATCAACACAGTTGGTGTATCTATTACCTTGGCTTCTTTGATGGGAGCTTGAGGGCTTCTGTTACGAACTTCCTCATATTTCAAACACTGGGTTAGCACACAGCAACCGTGGATTTCCCCCATCTGTGTATTTTCATTTGCAAGAGAAAGAGAACTCTGTTTTCTGGTTCACCTACTGAAGAAACAAGATTTAACTAATGGAAAATGCTGCTAAATGGAAACACAGAGAAACTAGGGTATTTGGGGGAATGTGTAGATTTAATTATAATCTCTCTCAGAAAGCCTGAGTAGAACTGAAATTATCAGGTCTACCTTTTTTGTGTCATATCACAACATTTCTAACATGATCTGAAAAATGCTTTGAAGTGTGTAGGTCTCTGCAGAACACTTGGTTTCAAGAAAGGGCTTTGCTAAAGGATTCAAAACTAGTCAAATAAAATTATTGCATTTTTAGTTCAAGATAACTTATGCTAGAAGAAGTACTTGTCTCCAAGTATGAATTTAGAAAGATAGTGGTACAACTCAATTATTATATTTAACTGTTTATTGCATGAGGCATGATTCAAGAAGAAAACACTTGCTTGAAAGGAAATCCCTTGAGTCATTCAGATGTCTCCTGCTGAAATACTTCACCTACATGTAAAGAGGGAATTTGGAATGATAACATGAAAAGTGTGAACCATATGGAAAATTATAATCTTTTAGACAGTCAGTACCCCAGATGCCACCAGATATCAAGTCAAGTGAGCAGGGAGAATCTGAGGTCCTCAATGGGACCTATCATTAGGCATACAGTAAAGCAGGAGTGTAGTTTGGAAGCTCACATTGTAATCCATGCTTTTAAAAAAAGTTGATTTTTGATCTGTTAAAATATATTCTTTTTCCTAGTTGCTAATAAGAAAAAAATGAGTTAAAAATTATATTAATATTTAAATCCTCACGTTTATTATACATGTTTATTATATATGCAATTCTCTTTCTAAATGCAACCTCCTTTTGATCGGTATTGTAGGAAGCTTACTAAATGGAAGAGATAATTAATTTTTTTGATTCATTTTGTTTGAATTTCAAGAAAACATTGCACAAAATTAATTGCCCCATTAATTTTGTAAACTCACAGGAGGCAATGCAGGAGATCAATAATACAGGGAAGTTGTTTTGTGCTTGCCATCAATCATCTGGTCAACCTCCATATGACCAAACCACAACTTTTTATTTACCTGCTTTCTCATTTTCTACTATATAATGTTTTTAATTACAGTTTTTCATTTCATTGTAAAGAACAGTGTGTAAAGTCGTTTTACAGATTTGATATAAGATATTGTAATGTCTTGTTCAGTATCCTTGAAAAACAAAATCCTCCCTGGCTAATATTGTCATGCTGCTCTTGTTTGAATCTTTCTGCTTTTTCCGTTTCCCCTTATGCATCCAACACATAAAGCAAGAAACAATCAAGCTTAGGTACTTGACTGGATGACCCAAGGCCTTTTCATTCTTTAATCATTGTCTCTGGTCCAGTGAAAATGTTAAAACCATCATTTACTGCACCAAATATTTAGGCTAAAATTTTCAAAACAGAAAATTAACTTGTGATATCATGTTCTATAGTCTTCTTGTTCACGTCATGAATGAAAATAAAAAGTGAGTTTTAAATTAAGGGTAATAACAGGCATTGATCTTTCTGTTTAGAGTTACTTCATGTTGAATCCATGAAATTTTGTACTTTGATAAGTCTTCAGTGGATTAAACACAAACCAGAAAAAAATTAATATTGCAACACAGTGAGAGTACAATTCTTTCCACGCTTTTCAGCAACGAGCTCTTTTGACTACACAAAATTGTACCTAAAAAAACAGTGAAGGCAAAGAAATGAAGCCAGGGGCTGGTATTGTTGGGGAGTGAATTCTGTTACTTTTTGTTATACAAAGTGGCATTTTTCATAAACAACCAAATTAAAATTGAACATTTTTTTCCTACACAGCTGTCCCTCCACGTAAGAAAAGACTGATGACTCATCACTGCTACCATCACTCTCTGGTCCAATCCTTGAGACATGGGTGGGATCACACAATAGAGGGAGACATTCCCTCTGTGCCTAAGGTTTATAATCTAGCCCAGTCCCTCTCTGACTAAGCAAATAAATCTCTGTGTATTAATGAAGCCTAAGATTCCCTAGGATCAGTGGTCAGGAAGTGTATACAGGAAGCATGTAAACAGCTCATCCCAAATCATTCTCAGTGAATTACTCAAAAGGAGCTCAGTGACTCAAATCCTTCACTCTTTCTGTTCAAATGCTTATGGCTGACCTTGGATAACTCCCCTACTCCTTTGATTTATGCTATTTCTGCTGTTCACTTGCTGGTGTTGCCACAGGTCTCTCTCCTGCCATTTTTCCTTGGCATGAAGCAGTACTCTGAGTGTGGAACAAAAAAACCTTGTCACTTTCATTTTGGGGCTTTGTTGGCTTGAGTGGAACCTCACAGCTCTAGCATAGAAATGGACCTTCTTTCTGGCCACTGCCAGATGCATCTATGAGCATCAGGTGAATAAATTGTAAATGGGAAAAATCAGGAAAAAAGTCAGAAAGCCAGTCTGATATCATAGCAATGGTAGGAGTATGTTAATGAAAATAAAATAATACTTATTGGTCCTAATTTAGTCAGCACAGACACATGCAAAATGTGTAGTTTCTTCTCATTTAAATCTTCAAAGTAATATTTTATTAGGAATAATCCTTCTTCCCAGTAGTTTTCTGAATAGATAAAAACATTCTGCTGCATGAGACAGAGTACTGTAAACCGAATAACACCTCCCAGTATCCTACATCTAAGACTAGCTAATCAAACTACATTCCTATTATATATGTTAATTTTGAAAAATAGAAGTTGCTTTTCTCTCAGTCTCTTGTAACAGATGCAGTCATTTAAAGTGTGGCTTGTTAAAGGAAATATTTCCCAGTTGTTCTTTTATTTATAGCCGTTTCTCAGCCATTAAAAATAATAAATAAAAAAGGAAAATAGGCTTAAAATTGATCTACACTCACAGGTTATGAGCGCAGCTTTTACAAATTTTATTTTTCACACACTTTGAACACTGCCATTAATGCAAAAACAGCTGTCAGAGCTGAAAATGCTGCATTTTGCAATTATACTTCTATACATGAAGATAATAAAGCTATTTTGTCAAGAATTGATAAAAAAAATTCACTTGCGTAATCTTTCAAAGAAAATCTTTTCAAACAAAACCAGCTGAATCAAAATTTGATATGTTTTAAATCAGTCTTTATGTCTTATTTTGAATTCATGATCAGTAGTCTGAGTTAATTCAGATATGGACAAGTAAACTGAGTCTCAGGCCTGATTACGGAGATAAAGGTATTTTGTGAAACTACAAAATACTTTCTAGACCTAGTGCTGGTGGTATTTATATTGTTTCCTTAACAGGTCATATTTGGAGTGCCAATGTCATGGTCAGTGCTTTTGTGGTCATTGTTAATAATTCAAATGTAATTTTTCTTTTTTATTTCCTCCAATTGTTTCATTCCACATGAATTCTTATAATATTTGGATTGATTCAGATGATTTCTTCACCTGACCCACTCATTTATTTGCAGAAATATTCAGGATAATTAGCAGAAAAACAGACCTCTAGAGAATTGGTTGCACAACCTGTGCAGTGCCATTTAAACAGATAGTAGTATATCCTTCATCTTTGTCATGTGTTTGCATTTGCAAGGGAAAAGGTTAAATATTTTTCCCTATGAATAGATAAGTAGTCTGCAAGCATTTAATAACCCTTCTGGCTAACTGGCTCAGATAACTGAAGTCCATTTAAAGCTGTTGCCAGCAGTTCCATGCACAGTCAAGTTTTGTTGATCGGAGCAGATGAATCATTAATAAACTAAGGAATTCAGCAAAGAAACGAAAATACAACCAGCTGGTAACTGATTCCTGGCTGATCTACAGTGTCTGCTAGGTCTGTGGTCTTGTTTTGCTGGTATAATTCACTTGCTGTGTAAGACATTGCAAGAATGAGGAATATCACCAGTACTTTGGTATCTCTGATTCACACAGTGTGAATGAAGTCTGCATTATATACAGCAAGTTATACTGTATACTCACACTACTTTATATAAATCAAATTATGTGGTTAACCTTTCAAAAGTCCAGCTTTATATAACAGCACAGGTAATATATGCTGCTTACTACCTTAATCCATAAAAGTACGATGTCTGCAATCTGTAACATATGTCCTCAAAGATCTGGAGTTTCTTGATTTTAGGGTGTATCACATTATATTTCCTCCATGCAAGCTCCAGCTGCTGCTAAAGCAACCCTTTATAGCATGTCCTGGAGACTTGGCCAGAGTCAATTTCTGCTTGGAGCTGAAATAAACAAGGTTTCCTTTCTCTGAACAGAATGATCTTTTCTATGGGGTTTTCTGCCAGATTCTGAGTCTTGGTCCCAGTCCAGTGTGATGGAGATCAAGGGAGGAAGCTTTCCTCTCAGTCAGTAGAGTTTCCTGCTGTTTTGTCAACTAACCAAAGAAAGGTAGAGTTGGTACAAAACCAAAGTTTATAACGATCATGTTTGTGACAAATACTGAATTTCCTGCTACTTGCTGTGTACTCTGGTCTATGACATCAAGTTTGTCCTTAAGAGATGGAACTGAACTACTATAATACATGCTTGTCCCTTCTATTTTAACTTTTCTGGTTAGATTCATATCTTGTTCCAAAGGTTATTTAGGATAAGGATATTACATGTAATTTTCTAAAAAAAATACCAAAATATTAATGCTGTATTCACTTTTGATCATCATCATTTCAAAAGTATTACTATTTTTCTAGATTTAACTTGCTACTCTCTTCTCCCTCTCTTATATTGTAAAGTCGCCTGTTGGTAAACCCACCAAAAAGTGAGTAAGAAGCAATCTTGAGTTAAGGTCCCTGCCCAAGCTATGGAAGGAACTGGAGAAGGAAAGGGATATCTAGCCTATTTACAGTGTGTTTTTGTCACTAACACACTGGCCCAAGTTCCATTATTCTTACTACAAATGTATTGTATGATAAAATAGAGTAGAAAGTGACAAATGTCCTGGCTTTGCTGAGATAGAACTGTTCTTCCCCAGACAATACCATTTCATCCTCATGCTCATTATTGCCTAAGCTATTCCATTCTGTTCCAGTTTCTGGAACTAGATTCTATTTCAATTCAAGGAGAAGTCTTAAAAGAAAGTAAGATAATGTCCACAGCCATGATCCAAGAACAACAGCCACTGTTTGAAAAATAATTTTAAGCTCAGTAAAAGACATTTGCTTGAATCTGAATATTTAGTTTGAAAAATAATCATGAATCCAGAATTAAAAAGAATCCTGGATAATAAAGAAGGCTATGACTATTTAAGGAAATATTTTTCACATTTACTTGACTCTTGAGTCCAAATAATGTCAGTGATATAAAAACCACTAACAATCAGCATTTTATGATCCCAGTCTGTCCCATTTTCCTTTCATATTCTGATATTTAAAAGTCAAAGTAAACCCTTGTTACGTATAAAAATGAGGAAAGATAAAGCTAGGTTAAATATCAAGAGGCATTTTAGCTGTTAGGAGACCATGTTCTTCCCTGCCTTACGGAGTACGTTTTAGCACAGCAGGCTTATAAAGAATCCAATATGTAAAGGAAAAGAGAATAATCATTCCTGGGGATATTTCTTGATGTGTAATTGGGCAAGTGCTGTCCACTCAACACACTATCATTTATGCTTGAAACATATCAACCATCTGGATGTGCTTTGAAGATGATGGTTTCTATTCCCTGTTCCATATGCACATTTCTGCCTCAGTGCCACACAGCAGATACTGCTGGGTGATACCAAGCCTGAAATCTAGCCCATTCTTCTTGAAAGGTTAAGAAAAATACATGTGTTAGGCTTCGCACTTAATAAAAAACCCCATCTCTCAGAACCTGGTAGTGCAACATCCAGCTTCAGTTCAGAGCTCTTGGTGAAGATGGTAGGACCCTGAGGGGGGAAAACTAAATTGCATAAAATGAGATCTGAAATAGTTTTGTTTCTGATCTTGGAATGTCCAAGGGCAAGGAGCTGGAAAATCCACATTGTTTGAGTGTGTCATGCTTGATTGAGGGCTTCAGGAATCTGCCCTTATCCATTCAGGATTATCATCTGGCAGTTCTCTCCAAATGAAGCACGACTCTCCATTAGAAGTACAGCTTACAAGAAATGTGCCATTTTCCAAATGCTATGTGCTACATATGTCACTGACACCATCTAGAAATGAGAGATAAACACCATCCATAAACTAAAGGAATGCAGACACAAACCACTGGCTCACCTTCAAATTAAACCACACTGAGCAGAGCACCTACAATAACTCCAGCTCCACAAAAGAAAAAAAAAGTGTGTTGAATGACAAAATAAATAGTCTAAGATGTCATTTATGTTCTGCTGGAATCACCAATATAGGACTTTTTTCCTAAAAGACATTGTGTAGTTTATCAGAAAATCTACCAACTGTCTATGTTTATTTCAAGGATTTTGCTCAACCAGACCATGTGCATAGTCAGATTTCTATTTCTATATGAGATCTTTTCAGTAATTTTTTATGAAGATCAGATCTTTCTCCTTGGAAAGACCCAAAGTGCCCAAAATGCATTGATTCAATCAGAGCAATTTTATATTATATTTACAGTGCATTTTAGCAAAACTTTGTATTTTGTGGTGCTTCTCTTTCTAAAGCAACTTCATTACAAAAGAAGATCCTTATTTGAGGATGGATCAGAACTTCTTTTGTAAGAATTTCCATTACTTGCTTTTATTTTAGCAATCGGGGAATTTCAGAGTGTACATCAACCGCCAAAAATTACATCTGAGTATTTGTTAGAACAAATTCTTCTCATGCAAGAGGACAGCAAGCCCACATGATTTCAATCAAATTCCTGTTTCTTTCAAAGCCCACATAAACAAGCAAACAAACAGAGCAGCCTTTGATTGTTCACGTAGCTATGAAATAATACATAATAGAATATTTTGAAAATATTTAGATGTAAAATACATGGTTTTAATGGTCTGATAATGAGTCTAGAATTTGTAAATAATGAATGGCAACATATGGCAGGTATAAGTGGGCTGTAATGAAGAGACAATTAACTTCTGTACAAGCAAGGAACACAGTTATTGGGAGAAACCCTTCCATGGGTCAGCTTTATGTTCTTGATCTACCTGGCCTCAGACAGAGACTAAAAACACAAGTATTGTGCATGACCAGCCCCATCAGGAAACAATCTCCTGTTGAAAGGGAGGTTTCTGTCCCCACTCCAGGGTCATCAGAGCACATCAGAGCATTGAGTTGTGTTGAATCATTTTGATAAATCACCACATAACTGTAAAAGGCTCTGGCAAGTTCTAAGAACTCCAGTGGTCTGTTAACATTATTAGAGTGGCATGTCACTAAATTTGACTCACCAATATAGGCTTGAAACAGATTTCAGTGTTTAGAGAGTCTGACATATAACAAGAGAAAGAGAGAAAGAAATGCCATGTTGTCAAGGATGCCAAGAGAAGAAAGAAGAATGTAAAGTGAGAGCAGAAAGTAAGGTACAAAGTAAAGTTTATACTATGGCTGCCTGCCTACTGCATGCTGTTATTTTTATTCTTAAGTACATTGACAGTACATAAACATTTATATGTACTTTGACTTACTTCAGCAAGGAAAACTGTGAACTAAAGTGTCACAACTGCAGGTCTGGCATTGTGCTTCCTGCCACGACACACAAAACTGTGGGCAGGGAATTTTTAAGGTCATTGAAACACCAGAAACAACCTAAGCCATGAAAAAGGTGAACTTAATGTTCTTGCACTGATAATAACAATCCAAAATATTTTGTTAACTTACTTTTCTCATTTATAAAGAACACCTGTGATTTACCAGTGCAATAATAGGTCCAAGAGAACAATGTCTTATAAAATTATTCAGTATGGTGTCACTTCTTGGATGTGACTGTGGGAAAGGGTTAACTGATTGAGAAGCAATCAAAAAATAATTCCTGCAAATTTTCCCTCAGAGCCAATATGGATTCAAATGTAAATTATCCTGACCACAGACAGTCCTGATTTACCAGTGCAATCACAGTGCTTATTTTTTCAACCTATCCTAAAGATGGAAAGAGTTATTTCATTCCAAGGGAGTTCAGTGGAATTTAACTTCAGGTCAGTAACTAAGCTGAAAGAACTGTAACAAAACAGAGTTCTCTGTCCCTACTTTTAAACATTCCATTAATTTTTACAAAGTACTAAATGCATGGAAATGGTGAACTTGGAGACCCATGCATGACTGTTATATGCCTTTTTTTTTTTTTTAGGACTCCTCTATGTCACTGATTTCAAACTGAGCAGTAGTTAAATGTGGCTTTACACAGGAGTCAAAAGGAGTAGAAGAAAAAATTCTGAGACTCAAATAATTGTCTCAAAATTTGAATATTGGAAAGATGTCATATTGGGATACTATTTTTCCCTTTCACAGAAATTCAAGGGGAAAAAATATAAGAGATGTTTGGACTGTACATTTAAGGAATAAAAATTGACACAATAATTTATTTCCCCAGTAAGATGTAATTTCAGCTAGGGTGGTTATCTTTGCAAATTTTCCTTTCTTTCAGGCTTAGTGTCTGCTTTTTCCCACAATGGTTCTTTGCCTGCCCCCTTTTCTTTCCCACTGATCTGTCCATTACACACTTTGTCCAATCAAGTTCCACTCCAAATACTCATTTTGGTGATATTCTGACAACAAATGGCTTTGGATTTGGTTTCCAAGAAATCCAATTTTTTAATTTGAGATTTCAGGGAGATTAGGTTAGAAAAACACCCATTAAAATGAAGTGTATTTCTATTCCATGAACTGAAATGAGTGCAGCTCAGATTTGTCCTGATAGCTATAATCAGAATGTAGTCCAAATTCCATTGCTATCTCTAGCACTTTTGGCAGAACAAAGACTGAATCAGAGACAAAAAACAGGATGCCATCAAACACATAAATGTTTTCTTTTTTCTGAATGTGTTCATTTAGCCACAGAAACCTAATCAGTGCAGCATAACTGGATAAATGTAATATTTACATAACAGAAATGACACGAGTCACATTTTTTTGTGGTGCATTTATGCAAGAAAATGGATAGCCCCTGCATGAGCAATTCCAAGATGTTATTCCTGAAAGTAGCATCCATTGAGTGTATTTTCTTTGGGCAAAACTATTTTTTTCCTGCTACCCAAGAAAAATGTATTGCATAAAATAATTATAAATAAAAATTTTTAAATGTTAAAAATTTGCAGTTTCATAACAAGTCTTGAGATGAGTGCATTAGTTTACCAGACCTAATAATTTCTTAAGGTGCTTTTTGTCTCACACTTACCTTCAGGAGACAGCCATACCCTTCTTTTGAGAAGCATTTCACAATTAAATCCTTGTCATTCTGCTTGCTTCTTCCAAACATGAATTAAAAACTTCACAAATATTCTTGCTCTTTAAAGCCAAAACTTCCCTTAAAGACTTTGCAACACTACCATAAAAACTGTAAATTGTAGTTCAGCATCTTCAATAACTTCTTTTTTCTCCAGTCTTGATTTTCCAGTGACATATCAAGCCTTGCCTGGATATTGATGGCAGCTTTGCAAAGCACAAAGGAAAGTTTTGTGCTGCAATGGGGATTGAAGCAGTACACTGATTTCCAGTAAGTCTCCTAAACAGAATAAGGAATTATTAACTTTTTGGTCACTATTACTAACTTGGAACTGATTCTAACAAATAACCCTCATTCAATTAATAAATATCTGAAACAATCAGCCCTCAGTTTCAGTAATTTTTCCATATATAATCTAAAATATTGAGAACATATTTATAATTTAATACAGTTATTGTGATTCCATGCCAACTATTATCTCATGCATATAACTTGAATGTAAAGTTATAGAATAACCCAAGCCAAGAGAAAGGTAGATTTCTTTACCCACAAAATCCCTACAAAATAACTTAGTGTCATGCTGTAAATACACATATTTTTGGGTTTACACTTACTGTAAAATAAGTGTAATAATATTTATGTTAAAGACTACCAAAACTGCAGGAAACACTGCCATCATGTGAGTACAACATACAAACAAAGCATTTAGCATAAGATTGATCAATAACCTTTTTCTGCCTCCAATGTAAAAAAAAAAAATCTACAAAACAGCTCAATGTGCTTTTATAAAACACACAGTGCACTTGCATTTTGGGAGGTAACTTAGAAAATGGAAGACTCAAATATGGGTGTTCAAGTTAAACAGGATTTAGTTTTTGCTCATGAGAGAAACCTGGGCCCATTTCATGTCCATGGTAATTTTAATTTTGAGTTGACTATGCTGGAGCCAAGATTTTATCCAGTACCTTTAAAAGGAAACTGAAGAATGTAGCCTGGCTTCCAGCACTGAGGATTGTCATACAAGGATGATGGCAGCAGCAGTTCCGTTTTGTTGAGGACTATTTTAAGGAATCCCAACAATCTAGACATACACCAAATGTCACAGCTGTTGCCTCTGTCTTTACCCAATATATTTTCACAATGCAGAATGCACACTGCATTGTGCAAAATTGCAGTCAAATTAGCAGTTGGAAAAGGCACTGCAACTCATTTATAACTGTAGTGGTTTGAAAGCAAAACAAGTGAGAGGCTCCAAGTCAGAAATACAATTTAATAGGAAGAAAAGAAAGAAAAAGGTAAAATAAAATAAATGCAAAGAAAAATACAAAAGACCACTGAGAGAGTCAGAATACAACCTGATCAGGGTGATGGAAGCAGCCCAGATGAGGTGATCTTCCTGAAGCAGTGATCCCATAGAAAGGTCTGGTAGCTCGAGTCCTCTGGGAATCCAGTGGATAGAGTCCCCCATACTGTCCCAAACCCCAGCTTATATCCAGGTGAGAATGTTTGTTCCTCCCCCTGGGCGGAGCATCTCACAATAGGATGTAGGTCCTGCAAGGGGTCCTTGATGAGCCATTAAACAGAGATAACTCCCTCCAGGAGTTATCTATGAGTCATGGGCAAGGTGTTGATGGGCCATTAACAGAAGATAACCCTGAGGGAGGGGCCCCCGGGAAGGGCACAGTCCCACCTGGATTTAACATGAAGATGGTGATAGAATACTTTGTGCCCAACCCAGGACAATAACACATTTCATGAAGTACAGATCTCACTAACACTTATTTTAGTTTCTGTATCAAAATAGGGCTTAGTTTAGCTTTAACAAAACTGCAGATTAGAAAGCTGGGGAAAAGAGCATTCACTCGCTTGAATGTTTTCTTCGTACATCAAATGTAGTAGAGATTGTAAAAACCAAATTGATTTGCTCCAGTGTTTAATGCATTTAATTACTTGAAACCTTTTTGGTACTTGCTTTTAATTTTAAAGAAGGTCCTGCAATGCGGAAATCAACAGCTTCTCTGAAAAGACATCCTTAAAAGTTAGAAAAGAAGGGTCAAAAGCCCTACTGATGTTTCAGAAGACAGTTTAACCTTGAATTGATGAGGTTTTTTTCCTAATTATACAACCAGTGATTGAAATTCTGCTTTTACTATGTATCATGGTTTTTCATTTGTCAGCTGGAAATCAATTTCATGTTCCATACAATTTTGTCACTGGTCCTAAATTTGCAGATTATCCAAGTTTTCCTTCTGAAAAGAAATTACTTTCCTTATTTGAATATGAATAGCAGCTATGCAGTATTTTCAGTTATGTGGAACACTAACTTTTTTCTTAGTGCCGAGCTTTTTCTTCAGTTCACCTCTTACAAAGTCACTTTCCACAACATTTACAATTCAACACAAGAGTTTGGGTGGTCTGATAAAAGGGATTTGTTGCCATTGAATACTGGAGAAAGGATAACAAGCAGTAGTATGGGAAATTGGAATGTGTGATTTAATTCTCTCTATTTTTATTTTTCCATTTTTTTCAAGGATTATTGTCATGATAAACCTCCTGATTACTGTGTTTTCTTATGAAAAATAAGTTTCAGTGGGCATCTCAAACCTTCCTGTCACAGTTTGAGTTTGGAGATCCTGTTTCTATTTCTAGAGTATTCATTTGCCAAGGATAATCTCTCCTAGTCCAAACCTGCTTTGGTACAAGAAAGTTTTCTTTTCTCTTATATACAGCTTGTCTACAACATCTTATTTATTTTGTTTCAGTGTTGAGGTTACAAAAAATTTATTGAATTTTGAGGAAAAAACTAAAGTGTTTTTCTCTAGGGGAGCATGTGATTCAGCTCAAATCCATGCTGAAGGCTGTAATCATTGTAGCATTTTTATTTCTCTTTCATTTTTTTAAAAGAAAATATCTTAATTTTCAGTGCAAAATGTCATTTGAAGATCTCAGCACGCTCTGGAAGCATATAATCTCATTAAAACTTACAGATGAAACCGCCATTTCAAATATTTCTTTAGGACTGAAGTTGAAGAGGAGGAGGACAACATGTCCCTGGGTGCCTGTGAGGTGAAGAAGGCTTAAAACACATTGCTACAGTAGTGCAGGTGGCCATCCACTGCACAAAGTGTACCACTTCCACAAGGAAAATTCTTCTGAAACTCATTTTGAAGGAGCTCAATCAGGCTCTGAGAGAGACTGATGCAAAACAGGGTGAGACTGGGTCTGGGATGTGAAGAAATCTGCAGATCCTGCAAAGAGAAGAAATAGAGATCAAGAACAAAACATGGGGTCCAGGGAGAAAAATACATTGCCAAGCAGAAAACAGGGTTATAGCATGACCTGCCAAAGATTTATTGCAACACAAAACTGCTTCAACAACTTTCTTAATTTGCAGGAAGTTGAGGTTCATGTCATTGATCACATTGCCCTGTGGTTTCTTGTTTGAGCTGTGACTGCTGGCCCAGGTAGTCAGAAGTTTCCCACAGACCACATTACATGGGATCCCAAAGCTCTCAAAGAGGAGGAGGTACGTGTGTGTGGGCCTGAGAATGGTCTGCAAGGTCAGGTTCAGGTCCAGACTCAACACATGAAGATGTCCTTATGGCATGTTAGCTGGATGGGCTCTGTCTGCCCACCATGGAGGCCAGAGCACAGCCCTGCTCCCAAACACTGGCACCACACTGCCTGGAGTCTCCAGACTGACTGACTGTACTGACAATGGGTTTGGCTCTCTTGCCTGGGCCTGGGCAGGCAGGGACATTTGTCTCATTCTCAGCACCCACACCAGCTCAACAGGAAGGGCACAGAGGAACCCTACAGCAGCCCTGGCCTCTGCAGTAGCAACAGGAGACCAGGCACAACAAACCTGGCTTGGAGCATCTCTACTGGCAGTAACCCTGCGTGTGCTGGCAACTGACCCATCCCCACTAATTAGACACCTCTCTAATAAGAGAGGAGATTTCTAATTTGCATGCAAATATATATACATTGGCATTTAAATGCAGGATTTTTTCTTTGCACGGTGAATCCTGACTTTGATGTTTCCTCTTCATTATTTGTTTGCACAGCAATTCAAGCCACCACTGAATTTGTTAACCAGAGCAAATCCAGCCACATCCCACCTCTTTTTGTTTTCCCAAATGACTATGTTCCACTTGCACTGGGCTACCATCATTTCAGTTCCTTTTTAGAGGTAAACATAAAGATTTCCCCTTGCTGAAAACTGGATCTGACAACAGGCTCTGATGCCATGTACATTGCTGCCTGTTGGGTGTAGGAAAATAATGCATCACATCAGAGTGGTCATAACATCACAACAGGAAAAGCCCAGAGCTGTTCCTGTGTGTTTGCTCTTTTGCATTGAGTACAGTGTTACATGCCTTCAAAAACAATCAGGACCTTAATATGAGCATCAATGGGCAAATGTATGCACAGAAATCTTGAAGAGTTTTACCTTCCGTTTGATTAGTACTGCTCTGAACTCTCTAAACTTGGATTTGGATATGTAAACTACAAAACAACCTTCAAAAATCCTCAGACCTTCAGAAGCTGCACACTGTTGTTGTTTGGGGCTTTTTTATATAATAGTCATGAACATTTTCCATAAAGAACTTTTTCTGCCTTTTGGTATAAGGAAAACTGACTTGTGGGGTTTTTTTTGTTTTTGTTTTTGTTTTTTGTTTTTTTTTTTTTGTTTTGTTTTGTTTTGTTTTGTTTTGTTTTGTTTTGTTTTGTTTTGTTTTGTTTTGTTTTGTTTTGTTTTGTTTTGTTTTGTTTTGTTTTGTTTTGTTTTGTTTTGTTTTGTTTTGTTTTGTTTTGTTTTGTTTTTATAATGGAAGCATAATATTTGTGTGAAGAGGTAAATTGCTATGAAGAACTGACAGTGATTATTTTTATTTAAATAGACTAAGTTAAAAGATTTTTGAATGTTTCTGTTTTGGTGAAGGAAGAACTGTAGCAATCATTGACTCCTTTTTTCCTTTTTTTTTTTTTCCTTTCTCTAGATATATCTTCTATTCATTACTGTTTGTTCACAAAAAAAAAGCTTGTCAAGGAGAATAAGCAATACCATGTGGCTTGGCTTGTCCTTTGCTGGTGTCAAGCCAAATACTGAACTTTAGCAGTCTAAATAAATAGTTCAAAAACAACCATTCAGCTCTGAAGAACAAAACTCTTTGATATACCATGGATTATTTGAGGGTTGCATTACACTAGTAAAGTGAACATGCAGGAGTCTAGGTCCAAACACTGGAACAGGGTATTGCACTCTGGTGAACAGGGCCTGTGGCACAGTTTTTGCATGTCCCATTTATTATCATCACAGAAAGTGCTGAGAACAGGACTTCTCCCAAAAGACAGCACATATGAGAGGCTCTGTCTAGCAGAGGAAAAGAGTGTAGCAGTATGGACATGCACTATGCAAATTTGGTGCCTGAGGGCCAAATGACCCCTAGACTATTTAATTTTCAACTACAGATGAAGTTTAATGGGAAATCAAAGAGGATGGCTTAGGCTGTAAGTAATAAAACTTTTACAAATAAACATTCACATAATCAGTATTTGGGTCTTCGTGTAAACCACAAGAATTGTTTGAGGGAAATGCATGCTCAGAATAAAAGCTGCATTTATCAGACAAAAACTTTCTTCTTTGCAATTTAGCCAGTATTAAGTGTGTTTCTTAGCTTCATCAGGAATTCGGCTTGTTTATCTGAAGATAAAAAATCGTAAATGTTCCAAAGAACTTAGTGAGGGGGAATTATACTGCAGAAATGTTAAACATTACATACTTCCATCATTATGACAAAAAATTGTGTACAGTGGTAAATTTTATATTCAAAAAGTGATTCTGGGCTTTAAAATTTATTTCCCCTATAAAACGCAATATAAATTCATAACTTTTAATTAAGGTAAGTTCTAGATAATTTAAGCATGATTTATTGTGCCATCTTCATATATGTGAAATGCTTCAAGGACTAAAGGAAATAAGAAATGTGTTTAAAACTCAAAACGCTTCAGTGTGTTCAAAATATTCATGGGTGGCAGATGCACTTTAGGCTGTAATGATCCTAACAGCTGGTTACAACAGCTTCCTCCAAAATAGAGGCCTTTTTTTTTCAGTCAGATGAGTTTTCTTTCTCTTTCAGCTAAAGACAATGTTCTTCCAGATTGCTGCCTAAATTTTAGATAAGTTGAGTAGATGCCAGTGGAATTTAAAAACAAACAAAAAAGGTATACACTTTATTCATGCCTACTTCTTGACTGTTTATCATGATAGCTGTGGTTAATCTTCATTGATAGACAACCATTTTTAAAGGGGAAGTCAATGTTATGAATTTTTTGAGTAGTCACATATTGAACCAGAACAATTTTTACCCTTTTCCCATAAACATACTAGCAGATGAAAAGAGTAAAATTATCAGCTGCCATAATGTCTTTTTTAAAAATCACTCTTAATAAGATAAGTATATAAATCAAGGAAATGAGTGTCTCGGGATGCTGTGAAGTTTAAAAGAATAGTAATTCCAGGAGGTATTAGACAGACTCATCTGGGAGCAAGGGCTCTGGGGACTACAAAACATGGGGCAAATGTCCCATGAGGAGGTGACCAAACCAGCAGCTGTCAGAGGCTCTGTGGCCAGGGGAAATGTCAGCCTATGCTTTCACTGTTCTTCCACGCTTTCCACAAATACTGATAGCAGCACCATTATACATAAGATACTGGAAGAGGTGGATTTTTCCTTGACCAGAATAAGGTTGATTTATATCAGTGAAGATGCTCATCATTTGCTCCTTGCCTGCTGTCTGTTATAGGTTAAAATGCATGTACATACTCATTTTGAGCAGCGGAGTAATACATATAAAATATGGTACAGCAGACCTCATAATCTCCTTCATATTACTATGCTTCTGATTTTATACATACAGGAATTTTGTAAATGAAAATTTAAAATTAAATATTAAATTTAGGTTTAAAAAACCCCTTGTTTAGGAAAAAAATAGCCAGCTAGAAAAAGAAATAACTAAATTATTTGTCTAAAACAGGGATTATGTTGAAATTTACATCTAACTGACCACCAGTGGAAACTCCATAACACAGGACAAACAAAAGATTGAAAGAAAAGTAGAAAAAAGAAATTGAATACCATTAATAATTTGCTTTTTTATTCATCAAAATGAGGAAATCAACAATAGATTCTATGCTGCCAATCACATAAGGAAAGCAACTGGGGATCACAGTGGGGGGAACTAGTAAAACCAGAGCCTTTCATAGTGAGAGATTTTGCAGAGCATCTGCCTAAAATTTAACTGACCACAGAGTATGGGGTATATAAACAAAATCAAGAAGAAAATTCCAGAAACAGAGCTTAGCAATTACCCAAGATTTCTATGGGCACTCTAAAAGATGAGACAGTTGAAATGTTAATAGTAATGTGCAATCCCTTGTAAAAATTGCTGATATATGATGACAGGAAGTGGCAAAAACTTCCAGAAAGCCTCCAGGCAGTTCTGAAGGATACAGTCCTCCAAGTCCGATACTTGGTCTTGGCAAATTACTAGAAACTGTAAGAAAATAATCTATGGATACCTTTAGTTATAGTCTGTTTAAAAAGTTTCATTAGTGCTTTTATAAAAAAGATTTAATGCCTTTAAAACCCTACAGAGTACCTAAAAAAGAAACACCAAAATGATGGGAACAAAGGTATGTTGCTGATAGAGTTTTGCTTGAATTTCCAAAGGCTCTTGGAAAACCCTCTCAGCAAGGAACAGAGTATAGAAAGAATGTCCTTGCTTAATAAATCATTTGCTAAAAGGAAGGTAAACAGAAGGCTGAAATACCTGGCTAGACATTGCAAGAGAGGGACATTGGCACAGCTCTGCAGGGAGTTGTACTGAGACCTGCAGGTTTATCTTACAAATAACTGATCCGGGGGGGAACAGTAAGGTAAGAAAGTTTGCAGAAGTTGTTAAATTAATCACAAAAATGGAGATGAGCAGTGGCTTTAAAGCTTTGCAAAAGGACTATATGAGAGTGAGCTGTAAAGCAATGAAATGGGAGAGGGAATTCAGAATGGATGAACATAAAACAATGCACTCAAAGAAAAAGAAGTCCAACATCACATATAAGAGGATGGGCTCTAAGGTGATCATTGCAACACCAGCTGTAAGAAGTTGGAGTTATGACAGTCGTAAAAACGGAAGTTCAAAGCTCAGTCAAAAAAAAAGTCAAAAGAACAAGCGATTAAGAATTACTGGGAAAGAAACAGAGAATACAACAGAAAACAGTGTACATTTAGCCTAAAAACTGTGTAACTAATCTCCATATCTCCAAAATTATGTTAAGAAAACTGGGAAAAGCGCACAAAAGGGCAACAAAGGTGTTCAGTGGACTGAACTGGTTGCTAAGATCCATTTGTCTCAAAAAATGATGACTGGGATGTACAGCAGAAGTCTACTTAAGTAGATAAGTGTCAGAGAAAAGAAGATTAGGGACATATGGCTTCCCAGATAAAAAATAAGAAAATATGGATGCAGTAAGGAGAGATCAAGTGTAAAACAAAGAAGGTAACATTTCCTGCAGAGTGGATGTGTAGAACTGCTCTGTTAAGGATGGTGTGCATGTGAAATTTTTACAAAATTACTTGGAAAGATCATGGAAAAAAAAAAAAAAAAAAAAAAAAAGAGAATAACTAAACTTCATGTACTTCAGCAAATTCACTGACCTGAAAATATCTAGGAGCTGGGAGAGAGTATGGAGAAGTTTCCTTGTGCTTACTGTTATCTTGGTTGGTTTTAGTTTTTGTCCATTGCTGGAGGCTAAATACTGGGTTAGGTGAATAGTTCTTCTAGGATTATACCATAATTCTCACAGTACTTTGTTCACACATTTTTGCAAAAGCGAATAATATGGACCTAAGTCATGAAAACAATGAGATATTCTCATCAGCAACGAGTATTCATGTGGCAGCACTCAGAGGTTCTTTTGCTAGGAGCTCCTTTATCTCCCACAGAATGGTCTGCAGATGAATGAACAGAAATTTATGACTTCTGCGATTTCCTGACATATTTCTTTTAATCACGTCTTCTTAGAAGCAAATTTTCCAACTGTCACTGTTGGTATGGCAAATTTCACAGCAAGTCTGTTTCAAGTGTGTTTTGCATGCACTAATCAGTGTAAAACAAAGGGTATCTTTCTTACTCCTTGTATATAGTACTTCATATGCTGTTTGGTTTAATTGTACTCTGATTCCGTTAGCCAACATTATCATTTTTGCTCTCTCATAAACAAACAATTTGGTAAGGGAGAACATAAAAATAAAATTAATAGACTCAAGCCTCAAAATGTTTCAATATCTTGGTTGGTTTTCTTAATGCTTTTTCTTTCTGTTTAGGAAGTTCAGGCACACAAAATACAGGACAGCAAAAAATGGATCAGACACCAAAACGCAGCTAGTGCTAAGAGAAGTTCAGAAAAGGCAAGTATCTAAGGTCTTGAAAACTCTCCCCTATTTATTAGTATAATTTAAATGTCTTTTGTTTCCATTGTTCCATTTTACAGGGTCATTTGGGTTTTGTCGCTAAAAGTGGGGAGAGGTAGTAAAAAAAAAAAAGATTCAAAGGCAGGGAAACACATTTCTTATTTTTTCCACTATGTATTTTAATAAAAGCACAATAAACATTAATACTCCTCTTCTCCTCACTCATCCAGAATGCTACCATATTTGCTTTTTAAAATGAGATGTTTATGTACATGTATACATATAGGTGTCTGTTTAAAAAACTGTATGTGAGGCCACTTTCACCATTTTTAATATCTCTGCAAAAGTAAATAACAAATGTAGGAAAAGACAGAATTAATAATTTGTCGTTAACAAAGAATTACATTTGTGCTTTTCCTTTTTAACTTTACATAACTTTTCCAGATGAAAAGCACTACAAGACACAATCTTACCAATGCCTTTTTAGTGGCCATAAAATGTGTTTTTCTTGGCTATTTTGAGGTAAATGTGCTACTAACATAAAGTTATACTTACAACCAAAATTTAACTCTAAATCTGATCAGAATTAACTATTTATTTATTAATTTTTAACTGTGGGAATTGTACCTCTTGTGTAAGAATCTGTGGCTGCTTGACTCTTTTCTGGAACACTTAGTGCCTCCACTGACCTAACGTTAAATGTCAGGAAACAGCTCTGAAAGCTGTGGATGTAAATCTCTGCCTCTGCAGCATGAACCATCAAGTCACATGAATGAGGAGAGAAATATCAGCAATCTAGACAGCTGCCTTCTTCCTTTCCTTGCCTCATCCATGAGTTACAATCCAGACTGTGGTATCAACTCACTGAACAGCATTTTTAAACAGCACTGTGTAACTTATCCTACTTCCATGCGTGCAACAAAAAAGTCTGGTGTCACGTTTCTTTTTTTAATTCCATGATCCTTACAGGTCGCTTCCAGCTTGGGATATCCTTTGATTCTGACTCTATAGCAATATTTTTCATTTGAAAAAATAATTCGAGACCGAACAGGTTTCAAAATAGGTATAGAAAACACATATGAGTCTGACATCGAACTTGGAGGGGAAGATTCTGCAGTCTGTAGCATGCAAGAGGTGATATTGCCACTGTAAACATTGCACAAATAAAGCAGTCTCACTCTCCTGTCTTTGCTGCAGTCACCTCTAGGCTCTAAGCTGCAGCTGAAATGTAGCAGGAGATCAGAATCCATCTTTTATGATGGCAACATATAATTATCTAATTTATGCTGTATCAGGTCCTCTCAGTAGGGCTGCCTTGAAAAAAAATACAGAATTAAATATAGCTGCCAGCAAGGTAGTCAGATGAGATAGCAACATGCACACTTGTGAAGATCTACATGTATGGAACATTTCCAACAGTGTGTAAAGTAAACATCAGTTCTACACATGGTAACCTTTGCTCCATTCTGAATTCATGCTTATCTGACTGCAACAGGTTGAGGAAAATATTTATTAAACACCATTAAAAAATTATTTATTAAATGCCTGACATTTTTTTCTACCAGTTAATTCTTCTATAGTAAATGAGTAGGGAGACAGCACATCTAATTGGTAGAGACCAGAAGGAGAATATGCACACAGTGCATATGCATGCCAGAAAGAAAACCACCCTCTCTGAAGAAGGGAAAATTGTTTTTTGGACACTTAGCTTTTAACTGAAGCAGGTGCACTTTGAAAATAGTGAAATATTCTGCTTTTTTTCCTTTTTAAATGTCTCACTGTTGCATTTTCCTTATTTTAATGATAATTCTGCACACAAATTGCACCAATTATTATCCATTAGTATCCACCTCTGCTGTCACTAGTATGTGCCTCAAGCACAGCCTGTGTCAGTTCTCTGATTATAGATCGGCACATGTTACCCTGAAAGACCTCACAAGGAGCTGAAATCAGCCTGTGGTTCCTTCCCTGATTTTCAGTCCTTTTACTAGATATAAAAGATATGGCCACTTTTCCAACTTGCAGCTATGTAAAGCTTAAGCATACTCCAGTAATTTCTTTTGAAATTGTGTTCTCTGCAAAATGGATTAGGATAATTCAGCAAACAGAGAGCAGTGAGTCTATAGTATTGCCTGTTTCTGAACCAAACTACCTACGCCTTGTGATTTTTTGAGGTTGGAGCAGGTTTTTCACTCTTGTTCCAGCGTGTTGATTTTTCTCCCTCCTTCAGCTCCCTCTCCCATTCACTTTTTCAACAGTGACTCTTTTTCCTGATCCACTTACCTTGATTCTTTAGACATAAAGTGTGTTGTACAGAACCATGGATAATTGCATCTTTACAAAGTGTTTATAGTTGCATCTTTCCTTTTTTTGTAGCATTTTTCTGTTTGTATCTTGAAACATCTCAATAACTTCATAAAGGGGTTTGGGTTGTTTTTTTGCGGAGTTTTTTGTGGTTTTTTTTTTTTAGTTTGGTTTGTTTTTGTTTTTGTTTTTTTTCTGGTGTGCAGTGATTATGTTTACTTTTTATTTTTACTTGTGATCAATATAGAATATGAGACAAAGGAATAAAGGATGTATGTAATACTTATTTGTATGCCCTCAGAGAGCTTTGCTTTCTCTCTTCTCCAGCACCTTTACCAATCCCAGCTTTATTTCAAGCAGGCTTCCCTGAAGTGCCATAAAGAGAGTGGCTTTTTAAAGCTGGATAGATAAAACACATAAATCAGAAATGCTTCTGAGGCTTCCCTGCAGACATTCACCCAAGGAGCATGGAGTTTTGCATGGGGAAGTAATTGGAATGGAGAGCTGGCCAGGTCAAGCAGAGAGATCCTTTCCAAACCTCTGATGACATCATCACATTAATATAGGGGACCTTGGAGAGATCCTGGCTTGAGTTTAAAGTCTGGGGGTCTTGTAAGGTTTTGGGGGAGAAGACAGTGATGAAGTCATCAGACAAGCTCTCGTTTCAAAATTTTAGCTGGAAATCTGTTTCAAAAGGTCCAGCGTACTTCTCAAGGTCAAATCCTACTGTGCATGGTGCTGTGCATCCCTTAAAACACAACAGCAACAAAAAAAAATTGTGAGAGAAATTATCCAGCCTTATTGGCAGGACAGGACATACCTACAGTGTCAGCTTCAAGCTAATTAGTTGGTTACCCAAGATTTCAGAAAAAAAGGAAAGGAAAACCTGTTCACAGCCCCGACTCTCCCCTGACACCACCTGACTCCTTCTGCTCCTTTCCCATCCAGAAGAAAGAGGAGAGATTTCCCTCTGTTGCTGAACGAGTTCCTAAGCATCCTTCTCAGTCTGCATCACCAGCACTGTGTGTGCTGTGACCCTGTGGCTGTTGAGGCAGCTCTGACCTGGCAACAGCACATTTATGTCGTGCAGCATCCTGACAGAGGAGACTGATCCTAGCCTAGGGAGAAATGTAAGGTATAGGAACACACTTATATTTCCATATGTCTGCTGACAGCAAGACTTTTTGTTTCATTCTTGTATGAAATCATCACATTCATAAGCATGAAAATGAAATGCCAATATGTTTATAATTTTTAACTCTCTTCATGGTATTAGGCAATGTCTAGACACACACAAAAAAAAAAAAAAAAAAGGCAAACCCCCTCTTTTACAGTGGCTATTTCTGAAAGTTCAGTAATAGCTTTAACAAAAGCTAAGATCTAATGGCTTTTTTGAGGGCAGCACTATTAAACTTCCACTAGCTGATGGCAAGTAAAGTTGTGCTACTGCAGCTTCTACAGGCATTAATTTCCGAATCAATTTTAGTGATTTTCACTCAGCAAGTTTAAAATTAGACACAAATATATATTGTTACAAATGCCATGTGTTTAGATCTGTAGGAGAGTCAAAAAGGAAGAGCAGCTGAGTGAAACAATTACAAGGGATCTTCTAAAATGAGAGAGGGTGAAGAGATGAGATGATAAAAAGGCATTTGAAATTTAATATTAGAGGGGAAATATATCTAAATATATCTCTCTATATATATGTGCATATATGTATGAATATAGATATAAATATGGATTTTGATATGGATATAAATATCTATTTAGATATAGACAGATATAGATTACATATTAATACAGCTCACTTATTAATAAAGCACACATACCAGTGTTGGAAAAACAAAGCCTGAGCTGAAAATCAGTCTCTGATACATCTCTCTCTATTGGTGTTATGAGCTTGAGAGATTTGGGATTCAAAGGTGATGTTGAATAAGGAAGCAAATCCAGTATATACTCAACACATATTGGCCTAGGTGTTACTAATGTTTAACTAGTGATGAGCCCAGTGAAAAAAATTTAGATTTCCTGGTAATCCTTTGAGGAAAGGTAAAAACTTTAACAGAACATTATGAATTAGTCAGGCTTGTTTTAATAGAAGGATGCTTCCATCTGCAACTGCAACATTTGTACCCATGCTACAGTGACTCAAGGTCTCATTGTTTTACATTAAACCCAAAGTAATGTAACAGAGTTATTAAAAAAAGAAAAGAAGAAAAAAGGCAAATAATGGAGGCATTTTTGGCTTTTCCTTCTGCAAAATTCAGTATCTGATGAAGCATCTGATGCGTGTACAAGAGTGAATGGTATGTCAGAGAATGAACAAATGCCACATCCAAAATTTAAAATGTTTGCTGTTTTTTCCCAAAAGCATCAAGATTTTTGAAAGAGTCTGGGATCAGGGGCTCCTTAGGGCCATCTGCTTTCCTGTATCAGAGCCCAGAAATGTAGAGCTGCTGTAGTCCTACCCAGCCCTGTTCTCTGAGGAATTGTGCATCAGCTGGCAGGTGACAAACAGGCCCATGCACACTTTCATTTGTCCCAACATAAAGAATGGAGAATTGGCTGGCTGCTTAGAATATCTTCATAGAGAAAAGAACATGGACAATTTTTGTTTGTAGATGTGACCATGGTAAATAGATACTCTGGAAGAAGGCAGGAGCAGAAGACATCATATGACACTGAGGTTTAGACAAGACAGACAGAACAGTGTTCATCGGAATGTCCCAAGACAGCCATAAATATTTACTTTGAAAAACACATTAAATAATAAATAACAAACTAATTAATAAATAATACAATAATGAAGCCTGCATAGCCTACACCTTATTCAATACCACTTTTGCTTTGAATTTGTTGGTATTTGCAAAGATTTAGGATAAAACTGGTGAAATGCAAAATCATCTACAAGCGGTTTTGAAAATGCATTTCATTCACATACCATTAACTACTGGAAAATTTCACACAGAGAGGAAATCTCATAGACTAGGGATGGCATTGGTCTTCATCATTTCTTCAAACTAAAGATGATTCTGTAACATTGACTTATGTTCATTATTTTTTCCCCAGGAATGGTCCCTTTGAGCAATTATATTTCTTTAGCCTTTCCTGAGCACAACATTACATTTAGCCATGTATAATGCAGCACTGTTTGCCTAACCTCTCCCAGTCTGCTTCTGTTGCATTTTTATTGGAAAGTTTCCAAAAATCTTTGTTAAAAACTGTGCACAACGAGATCAAGAGAACACTTGAGCTTTGTTGGACTACTGGTTGGGAGGCATGCATGAGTTGCATTCCCTGCATAAAAACATGTTAAATGTGAAACTCAATAAAACAGAATTCACAATGACAGTACACAGTCACTCATCTAAAATCTCGAAGGTTACAAAATCACAGGAGCAGAGAAGTTGCCAATGTCCCAAGTGCAAAAGAAAGCACAGAGTATTGTCAGTGAGTAATTCTTGGTTCACATTTTTCTGAAGAACATTAAAGATATAAAGACAGAAAGAAAGAAATTGTACATGCACAAACAGATCAACGAAATAAAAGTCAATGTTTTAGGAAAATAGGAAAAATTAAAATTAATTACCTAAATATATGCTATGGATCCTGATCGATCATTCAATCAAATGCTAGAGTACAAGATATTAAAATAAAAGTTGGGCTAGAATTATTGAATGTTGTAATAGATTTCATCTTTCATCAAGCTCAATCAGTTATTAAAAATAATAGATGATGGGTTATTAATCGTTAGTGAAAAGTTCAGCCACTCTGAAAACATCTAAATTTACCATTTCATGGAGAGTCACCACAGTTCTTAGGCATCCTTGACAAACTATGAAGTATCCATCAGCAAAGGAGAGAGAGAGAGGATTCTTCTGATCTAACTCAGCTGTCTAAAATCTATTCTAATCTTGTTCAGGATCAGAGGTCCCTCAGTACACTAAAACAGGCTTCCTAAAAAGACTGGCAAGCATCTAAGATTATCCATACAAAAAATTATCTGGAGTTATTCGTGGAGATGATATGATTAATTTAGCCAGTACAGTTGACTTAAATATGTCCAGAATCAAGGAATGAATGAAACCCAGCTGAATATTTGACCTCTCTGTCTCTACTGAGTCACTGAATGCAGGGTGTCCTCATCTTTCATCAGAGTGCAATAAATAGGGTACTTCAGAGGCCAGTGCTGCAAGCTTGCCATTATCTATTGTAATCTACTAGCTCACAGAATCAGTTCCTGCTTTCTCATATAATCACAATGCAAATATAAATACAGGATTGATTCCTCATCAGGGATATAGTTTCCTTATATGATGTGGCAAGAAAACAAACCCAATCACCTTCACAAGAGCTTAGAAAAGGAAGAAACAAGTAACAGAGTTTTGTACATTTCACTTTGAAACAACAATGGAAAAAAGTTGGAAATCTGTCCAAAAGACCAATATAGTAGTCTAGACAGGAAATATTTAGGGCATGAACCACTATTTTGGCCCTTGATAAAGCAAAAAAATCTGAATTGTTGCTTTACTAAGCTTATTTAATGTGAATGATTTGGCAACTGTACCAGCAAGAGTAGCAACTCTTAGCCAAATGTGAAATTGCAGATTCTTAAAGATGAAACATGAATTAGGTGTGAAGAAATGAGTTTGAGAAACTGTCTTTGACATTGCTGGAGCCAGGATTTCCCCTGTGAGTGGAAGCAATACCACATTCTTACAGAAGCATTATACATCTGCTTACACTCATTTTACGCAGGTGTGAACTGATTAGAGTTGGATTCATTAGCATTTTCTAGGAAAAAAATGTACACTCAGCATTGCAGAATTGCTTTGTAAATTTGGATTCATCTTGTTAAGAAATAAATTGTTATTTCAATACTCTAAAATAAATCTCTTTGAAGCAGTTTGTTAGCTGAGTTTCTTAGAAGTTTGAGATGCTTTTAAAAGCTAGAAGTTGAAACAAAACATTTGTTCTTCACAAGACAGAATGTCTTAACATATTTTAAATTAATCTTTCATTCTTTTGCTTTGCTAGAAATCTCAAACCACTTGGGTTTTTTCCAGAAGAAAAAGTTTATAGAACTTGAAATTGACTATGAACCTCCTAAAAAGTTTTTTTGGTTGTTTTGTTTTTGTTTTTGTTTTTGTTTTTGTTTTTGTTTGTTTTGTTTGTTTGTTTGTTTGTTTGTTTTTTTTTCCAAGAGTTATACCAGATATATAGTATCAGAAATACCTGGCTTATAATAGAGACCTAAAATTTCCTTAACTTTTTAAATTTTTATTTTATGAACTTAATAAAGCTGCAGATAGAAATATATAGATTTTCTTTCTATATGTGGAACTGTAACAGAATGTGTAGAAAGAAGTAAAAGAAACTTTTGAAAGTAGTTTAACTTAATATCATGAACACTATCATATATTACTTATTTAGCATTTAATGTATCCTACTTACACAGGACCAAAATACATTTTGTGAGGAAAGGTCACAGTGAAAGCAGTTCCTAAATAGAGGTTTTGTAGTTAAAGATTAATTGGATATTGGCCATAAAGTTCTAAGAAAACACTCCTGTGTATGTGCATACATCTGTGCAAATAACAGCCTTGCAACAGCTACTGAAAGAGCTTTGACTAAAGGCCCAGTGAGTGGGTCTGGTTTTCAAGGTGGCAGATGTGTAACTGTGGCACAGATGAGCTGTCCCTCAGCCAAGCCCTCCCCAGCACAGGACTTCCCTGTGGGTGACTGCTGGGACAGCAACCCCAGTCACATCTGACAGGACAGGAGGACTCCCAGCATCTCCTACCCTTAAGCCCAATACTTGCTATTGAGGAGTATTTCTCTTAAAACCACTGCAAATAACAGCAGCTCCATATTCATTGATACTCGGTCTCTGCAGTAAAAGCAGCAGCTATTTGCTCTTGGTGTGGTGTGAGAGTGTGGTCGAGTTTCAGTTGCGGCACGTGAGCTGTGCCAGAGCCCACCATATGGTGCTGGGGCTGCTCTTGTGTAGCTGCAGGAGAACAGATGATACTTGAGCTCATCCTGAGTCTGCCAGGACAAAATTACCCTATCAAAATATTTTGAACAAATTTGAAGCAGCACTATGAACTTGCACCAGTTCTACACTTGGTGATGTGTGGCTTCAGCTCCTTCAGTTGATTACTGGAAGCTGTAATACCATCTTAATATTCTTTGAGGGGATATTTAATTATTTGGAAAAGCAGACTCTGATGCTGAGTTTCATGTGTAAAAAGACAGAATATGATGTTTTCATTGTAGAACTGGAAAAGGAAAGAATACTCTTGATCTAGCTAAGCTACATTTTCATACAAGAAAAAATCAAATGTGGACTTCCCACTAGAGATATAACCAAAGTGAGAAATTCAGATTTGAGACCTAGACCTCATTTCTTAAATGACATGGCTTTCAGAACTGTATCAGATCTCCCAGAGATTAGGGAGGAATTTAGATTTGTTCTTGGGTCTGTCTCCTTGTAGAGAGTTTAGGGAAAAGAATCAAATTAGTATTTCTTCTTTTCCTGCTGTTTCTTCTTTTTGCTTTTATGCTTCAGGAAGGACCACAGAATGAGAATGTTGAAGCATGGAACTACACCTGCAGCCCATGGATACAATCTCCTCATCTGGGATTTTCAGACCAAAGAGAAATTCTGATTTCTTTTGTCTGACACCTCAAACACATTGAACTTTTGTTTAATTTCAAAACATTTCAATCAGTGCTCAATAGAGAGTGGGATATCATGTTGGATTTCAGATCTGGTATTCCTGAAAAACTCTGAGACAGATCACACCCAGGTAGAACAGGAAATTAGGGAAGGTGAAATATCTTCAGAACACATTTCTTTTAACAACAGCCCAAGTCATTAAAGTTTTGGTTTTGTTTTTGTTTTTTTCTAAGAATACCTACTAGTTTCCTTCACTCCTTTCTTTTGGTGTTTGACTGTTTTATAAGAAAGCCCTTTTTAAGAGATGGAAGCATCCATGTAATCAGTTTCTGAAGGGGACATAGCTGCCAAGCCTATTAGCTGCTGCTCATTTGTTTCCACTTTTTCCTCTTCTCCATCTTGTTTATTTAAATACTTTAATGAGCTTGATTTTAGGATCTACATATTTCCATATGTGGCAGCAAGACAGAATTACTTCTCAGGTCATGCACTGAAGAGTCTGAACCACTGAGTATGGTGGTTAGTGTCTCTGAAATCTAATCCCACTTTTGTTCTGTCAAGTCTTGCATGGCTGGCAGCAACTCAGCAGTGACGAAAGGTCAATGTGGAAGTCAAAGACTTAAAATTCTAAGTCTCATTTGTCTGGAAGCCATGGAAGTCTTATTTCTTTCCCAGTATTTAAAAACGAGAAGGCTTATTAAACAAACCTGCTTTACAAAAGTCCATATTCATTCCCCTGTAAAAATGCAATTTTGGATTAAAATTGAAATAAATAAAAGCGCTCATGAGATAAGTTAAAATTGACAGCCAAATTTTTTTGTCACTGTGGTCAGACACACTGCCTTCTAGGATAATGCTCAATGGAATTAGGTCAGTGCTCAGTTGTCTATCCATGGTTTGAGGTAAAGTCCTTGGCTCTGGGTAGTGTACACATAGCACTGCACTACTGGTGGCCTCTGTGCTTATTTTGCCCCAGAGAAATAAACTTGCTGTATTTGCTTGCATTGACAGGAAATTACAGCACTCTTAGTTGTTGGATCCATTTTGTCAGTGAGTGACTTTTGAGGTGGAGTGGAAGCTCTTTTCATTCCTATCTTTTTTGCCCTTTTGCTTGAGAAAAAATTGTAAGGTCAGAAAAATCTTGAAAAGAATATCCTGGGACACCAATGTGCAAGAAAAAGATGTAGGAGACCCATAAACGCTCACAAAATTCACCTCCTTATGAACCTAGGGCAACATTAGCTGTTTCAGGAGCAAACCTGAAACTAGACAATGTCATAGTTTGCACCAGCAGGTGCAAATTCAGGGAATTTTGGTAGGGTTTAGGCTTCATTCTTTAATTCTGATGATTTTTATAAGCTCTATGGAGATCCACAGAGCTGAGGAGATACAAAAAGAGATGCACATGTTCCTTCTTCTGATTACCTTAGAAGCTGTGTACACACCCGAGGACAGGCACTGCACAGTGGTTGTTTCTTTAAGGTCTTTCATAACAGGTTTATTTTCTCTGCAGTGTATGGGAGTTGGTTTAATTCCCAAGATCACTTACAAAAGCCTTTGTCTGTGCACTCAGGCTTTTGGCAGAACAATATATTTCTAACTAACTGGAAATAAACAAATAGATAAAATAAATGGCCTTGTATTTTCCTGTTACCCACAGAATAATTATTGCACAGATTCCTCAGACAAAATGTATCCTCTCCCAATTTTTTTTCATTTCTATTTCTTTCACATTATATTTTGAACCATGATGAAGACAAATAAGAGAATTTTGCAAAGTGTTACAGCTGCACTAGAATCAGGATAATGTCACGGTGCATTTCAGTCATTTGTTCAGAAAAAATACCTTTTTTTCCTTCCTTTTGTGGATGTTTAATTTGTAAATTATTTAATTTAATTATTATAAATGATCCTGTTAAATAAAGAACATCAAAGTGGTCCAAAGAAATCATGACAGTATTACAGCTTCTTAATTAGAACAAATCACTGGTCTCAATTAAAAATGAATGTGAGTATCAAGAATCAAACAAGCTTTTATTCCTCATTCATCTTTACATTTAGGAACCCATCTGGTCTAGTTTAAATGCATTGTCAGTGCTAAAAAAAGAGTAGAATCTTGTCACTGAGGTCTTCAAGTTCCCAGCCTGTCTTTTGCTATCAGGCTCTGATGAAGTGGTGATCCTGGAGAAGGGAGAAGGGTCCTGCAGAGGTGCTGCTAAAGGAATAATCTGAAAGGGGCATATATGCACAGGGCGGACACCAAGATATTGCCAAAACAAGAACGTGCTGTGTCCACTACTCTACTGTGCAGTGAGACCCTGTGGCTCCTGCCCCCTGTGCAGGGTCAAAAGTTGGACTCCACGATCCTGATGGGTCCCTTCCAACTCAGCATATTCCATGATTCTGCCACTGATTCCATGATTTTCTTCCATAGCTTGCTACATTGGGCCTCAGGTGCTACAAGAGCATTTTATGATCAAAGCAATTTGCTTTCAACCAGCTTAGTGGAGAGCCTTACGGATTGCCAGGAGCACAACTGAAGAAGATAGGATTTTAGATTTTTTTTTAGTGAAGGACTGAGGCATAAGACGAGAAGGAAATTTAAAGCCTCAGAAAGACTCTTTCAACAGATAAGAGTTTAAGGTGGTGAAGAGATACAGCACAATTGTACCAATTGGGATTTTCACGCATTTGACAATGTGTAGACAGGTGTGGACAATGAAGTGTTTTCTGGAAAGAGCAAGACTAATCTGCAGTGAAGAAAACATGTGAAAACAACATGACATGGAGTGAGACATGTTTTCCAAGGAGAATAAGACAATTAGTCTATAACTAAATCCATTTATATCTCCTATAAAAAAGAAAGAATGTCAAAAACTGAGGTAAAAGAGGCAGAGCTGCTCTACCTGAGAATGAATAGCAACACACAGTGAGGGTATATTTTCAGGAGAAACAAAAAGTATAAACAAAAAGAATAAACCAAAGTTAGGTAGTGGAAGCTGATCAAATGTAAAATAAAGACAAAAGGAATCCAAATCAAACCTTCCACTTTTTTGGATGGGAAACTATCTGACACAAGGCTTGTGTGCAGGAATAGCAAGGCTTGAAAGTTTGAGGATAGAGAGATAAATAGATAAATATGTTCTTGCATAGATAGAGAGACAAGTAGGCAGATGGAAGGCCTCTGTTCTTTTCTTTTCAATCACTAGCAATACTGCTTCACTGGAGAGCTTGTGGAGTCACTTTTTTCATGGGAAACTATATGCATGTGAAATGGAACAGATTAATTTAGATAAAAAGACATACAAGATGTTTATTTAACTAAAATAGATGAAATGTGCCATTTTATTCCTTCTACTAGTACTGAAACATATGGACTTTCCTGAATAAAATTTCCCTTGGGGTAATCAAGGTCAGCTATAAGTCCTCGTATAAATACACAAATGTTTACCACATATCATTTCCCTCAAATATTTCAAACTAAATGATTCTTCCACTAGAAACACCCATTCATCTATTCCTAGTTTGATCCCAAACTTCAGTAGTGAAGGCTTTATGGATGAAAGCAAGACTTGATTAGTTAAATAGGAAAGAGGTACTATATCTATATCATATTCTGAGTAACTAGAAAAAAAAATATTCAGTATGATATAAACAACAGGCAGGAAATATGCAGGACCACACACATGAATAAAATTAACAGGATAATCCCTAATACTCTACATGATATACTGGTGTTCTAGGCCACACAGCTTGATCAGTTGACATTTATAGGTGGCTCTGATCATCCAAAATAGCCAGAACTGACTACCTAGAGACCTTAGTGCAACCAAGGAGGGAGGGTTAAAACAAAGATACGAAAGAATTCTGGTCCTGAAATGCTGCATTACTCATTCGGGGTTTGCATGTGCTCTTGCAGCCAAACTTAAATTAAGAGTCAAAGTTTAAACCTCTATCCACTTGAGCATGAAGATTGCATTGTGTCTTTCAGTGTTTCATTACTTTTTACAAACGGGTGAAAATTGGGAAGCCATCAGATACTGAGGGAAAAAAAATACCCAAATGCAAAATAAAAAATTAAGGAAGGGCTTTACAGTTTCCTGTATGTGAAATGCCAGTGAAAAATAGACTTTAAAAATTGTAATGTAACTAGCAAAAGTGTTATGTATCTACTGCATTTATAATTGTTACATTGATGATCAAAGTTTCTCTTTCCTGGAGGATAAGAAGGCTTTTCGGAAGCTTTGACAAGTACAAGACATGCAGTGGACCTCATCTGACTTAAAAAAGATTATGCATATATTTATAGCTCTATTTACATTTCATTGCAGAGCTCTGTGGTGTCTATAAATTCCCAATACTTAGAGTCAAAGCAAAAAATGCACTACCTTCTTTATAGAGACAATTTCTATCAGTACTTTTTAGGCAATTGAAAATAATATATATCAGATAATATGACACTTTTTTTTTCCTTGTAGGCTGACATACACTGGAGGTTACAATTTGATCCAGAATTGGAAAATGTAAGCTCTGTTAAAATCTTTAATTAATTCTTTTCTTACTGGAATGCCTGGATCTTATTTTAAACAGTTTCCTTTCTGATATATTCTAGCAAAAAAAAAAAAAAAAAAAAATCTCCTTTCAAATTATAGACTCAGTCTCTACCATGAATAGGTTCATTTACTTTAAACACTCAGTGGGTTCACGGCTGAGGAAGTGAGGAAGGAATCAATTACTTTCTGTGCTTTGCTTCTCAACATGGAGGCTGGAAAGGCCATACTGATCTCTTACTAAACTCTTAGTTAAAAATGGATGAGCTTTTGACCAGACCTTTCAGACCCAAGGTCCTTGTAAGGAAAGGCAGCTGAGTAGGCAGTTGTATTTGGATGATGTAGTGTGTGTAGCCAAGCCCCCTCCACCTCCCCAAAGTCAGGATCTGGAAACCTTTTGTAGCAGCTGATCTTAATCTGAAACACTCTCCTATTCAGTGGCATTACATGGGAACGTAATAGTCAGAGATACTAAGCCCTACCTTTACCTTTACAGCCTCTGCACTCTGCAGCACAGAGATTACCCTGGCAAACACCTGAAGAACAGGCAGAAAACTGTAGGATAGTCATGCCTGCAGGCAGTACATCACACCCATTGAAGTTAGACCAGGCTGCACTAAATAAGGAGAGATTATGGAGAAAGTCCATGCCCTGACCTGGAAACTGTAGGAGTTTCTTTGCCCTTTGTCCACCCTCCATGCTGTTCTTTTTCCTGGTAAGTAATGATACCTTCTTTAACAAATGCCACGGTCAATTGCCAAAACATCAAGCAGATCAATAGACTGTAACTCTCTGTATCTTGCACAGATGTGCTCTCAACCATTTGTGATACATTGCCTGAATTGCGTCACAGACAATAATCAGCTGTTAACCATTCATAAACAACATATGAAAATAATATAAAGCATGAAAATTTTTAATAATAAACATAATATAAAACAGAAAAAGATCAAAATGCAACTGTAGAGATATGTTGTTTTTCCCATTCGGTGTACAGAGCTCTCTGTTTCTGAAGTTTCTGAACAAACCACCCTAAAATGAACCACCAACAGAAGCAAACTTAGCACCAGTGGTTTAGAGGGCTGCTTTGATCCCATCAGTCTCAGTTATTTTGCTGTCCTAAGATTATCCCTCATCCTGAGCTTCGTTTGAAGTAATTGGTTGAGGCTTATTGATTTCTTGATATAAATACTTGAACTTAGACACTGCTGATCCCAGTATATCAAGTTGTCAGCCCCACTTAGATAGAACTCACACATTGTGCTAAACTGAGTCCAGGCTTTGCTTTGGAGCAGTGGTTTGGAGTCAGTGTTGCCATGTACATGGTGAACCACGAAGCTGAGCTGTGTTACTCTTGCCTGTGCAGTGTGTGGTTGCACAGTGCAGGACACATTGGGGTTGGTCTGCGTGAGGAAGACTGGCAATGTGGAATAAATGAAAAAACCCACCTTTACCCATGGTTTAGGATGTATTCTGAAACCATTCCTCGGCATAGTCCAATCCAAAGGGTTACGGATATTATCAAGTAAAAAAGAAAAATCATTTAAGAGGCAGTTAGGATCGTTAAATCCAGCGCTTTACAATCCTTGCCCCCAGTCATTCAGGTTGAGTTATGGGGACTTTTGGCTTTACATAAGGGGTGATGTTCCCAGAATATTGGAACAGCAGAGTCCCTGCTGCCTTTACAGCCCTGGAGGCAGCAGTTGAGTCTCATACACTGATTGCTCCAGCCTTTCCTCAGACTTTCTGGAGGTACAGCACTCCTTCATGGCAAGGTTAACCACTTTTCTGTCACTCTAGTGTTAAATAAGTTCCTGGTCTAACAAGCTCCCTGCCATATGAATAGAATCCCAAAGACCTATAAGATCACTAACTCCAACACATAACCCTGCACTGACAAGTCCATCACTAAACCACGTCTCTGAGCACCACATCTAGAGGGCTTTTGAACACTTCAGGAAGGGTGAACCCACCACTTCCCTGAGTTCCATTGCCTGACCACCCTTCCAGTGAAGAAATATTTACTGATATCAGATCTAAAACACCTTGGAGCAACTTGAGGCTTCTTCCTCTTTTCTCATGATGATATGTGATGTCAGGAAGTAAAACAGGGATACAGCTTCCTCCAGCAAAGGCTGTGCCAAAGTCAGGCTGTGTATTCAGTTCCTGTATGTGTATGGTTCCCAGCTGTACCCTTCAAGAGACAAATCAGAAGTGTTGCCCAAATTATGGCCTTTTGACTGGGAAAGTAGATAACTGTGGAAGATACATATTGTGCCTGAGCTGCTCCCAAAAGTCAGAATTGCATCTGTGCTCTGGTGGCTGCACAGAATAGAGGGGCACAGCTTAGGAGTGATGCCAGTGTGTCCCAGCACTACGTACTTCCCAGCATCACTGGCAGCACTGCAGGGGAAGCTCTGCAGTTTTAAACGAGCCCATGAAGGCATACCCAGAAGCTGACAGTAAGTATTTGGAAGCACAGCTCTTATGGAGAGCCCAGATTTTTGGGGCTGAAGTGTGGAGGGAGAAAAGTTTCCTTGAAGTGAAATCTCATTCCAGTTCTGGAAAGCTGTGAATTCTCTAGGGAAGTTACAACTGTTTTGAGGAAATAGGCAGAAAAAAAAAATTGACACTGATAATAAAAAATTATGGAGTAAGAAAAGAACAGATTATCAGTAGTGAAGAAATCCTTATGAAAGGTCATTTACTAGAGAGAGAGGAAAGAACTGAGATGAGAATCATGATCTTACCAAGATCCAGTCCAGGGTGGTACTTCTTAATGGAAAACTTCTGACAGATCACAAGGGGAAACAGCCTGAAAACTCAGCTTTCCAAAGGCCCTCATGTGATTTTGATTTTAGAGTATGAAAAGTGCTGAACCCAAATGGCAAGACATCTGCTCAGTAAAGTTTATGAAAATGTTTTCAATCTCCACTCATCTCTCAGTTGCAATGAATTTCTTCATAGTTTATAACATTTCTGCTAATTTCTTCATCTCTATTCTCATATATTTATGTTAATGTCCTAGAAAAAGGTTTCTTTTACTAGTAATGTTAATTATTTACTAGATAATTGCACCATCTCATATCTAGCAGTGTTATGAAACAATGTCTATTGTTAACTTACACACAACATACTTCACATTTCTGTGACGAAATTTGATACTTCCTTAAAGAACATATAGCATAAAAAGATCTGCTGACTAGTGACCAGACAGTTAAATTTTTGTTCTATACTGATGATCCAAAAGTGATGAAATGAAGTAGGCTTTCATATTAATTTCAGCATTCAACTTGTGTCTGAGCCCAGTCATATGCATCTGCACTGGCTATATGCTGATGTTTTAGATGCTGTAGATGAAATACGCATATGCCAAAATTTGTAACAAAATTGTGAGGCATGCTGCTTATATGTCCTAGCTGTATGTAGAAGTTACTAGATGCATCTTTTATCAGCAAATTTCTGATGGGATCAACAGTTTCTATTTCATAGAATGGTTGTAGCTGTGACTTTAATGGAAGAAACCCAGCATTGATCTTCACCTTTAGTATCTTCTGATGAGTTAACACTGAGTAACTGCAGCAGTCCTTGGGCAGAACTGAGACTTCTATCAACAGGTGGTTTTGCTCTGCAGAGCCCTGGCACTGGTACAGACCCTCTCTTCTGTCCCTGTCCTGTCCCTCCCTCCCACTACACCCCCCACTTTAGTTACTTTGGGAGCAGATACCTACAGAAATTACAATTAAAAAATATGTCATTTAGCAAGAGAAGCAACAGCGTGTGTGTCTGAAGCCAACAGATTGATATTATTTGACTATTTGCAGTGGTGTAAATCAGTGATATGCCACTGATTGGGTGAGTGGAGAAAGTGGGAATATAGGAATCGGCAGAAGAATCCAGCTCAGTGCATCTGTGTCTGTGTTTGCGTAACAGCCAACAACTGCCAGCTATAAGGGACCGTAAATTCTCTGAGACAGTCTAATTAAGGCCAAGTCTGAATAAAGTCCATGAAAAAAAAAAAAAAAACAAAAAAAAAAAAAAAAAAAACCAAACCAAACCAAACCAAACCAAACCAAACCAAACCAAACCAAACCAAACCAAACCAAACCAAACCAAACCAAACCAAACCAAACCAAACCAAACCAAACCAAACCAAACCAAAACAAAAAAAAAAACAAAAAAAACCAAAAAAAAACCCCACACAATGCCTCTCAACCATGCCCCAACTCCCCCAAACTGGGGTAAGAAAAATGGAATGAAAAAGAACTGAGTGCTGTGACTGATTCTGAGCAATATCTTTCCAGAAGAGAAAAAGCAGGTTTTACAGCAGACATTGTAAATTTTTTTTTGGAAAAATTGCAGGAGCATGTCTGCTTTGTAGTCAGATACACATAACAACTTGATAGGAAGGAACACGCTCAGGACTTGCTTCATACCTCGGGGAATTACTGTAAAATAAATGAAAAATGGCACTTTTGACACAGGGTGCTTACAAACACCCACCAGAAATTGCACAGTAGCAATGACGGGATGGTGTAGCTCAGACAAATTTTTTGCGCAGTTTCAGTTCATGGTTTTTATATGTTGTCAACTTACTTTTCCTAAGTATAATATGATATTTTTGCTGCCTAGAAATTTCAAACAGAAAATGAAAGAAAACACAAGACTGTATTTATCAGATTTCTTGCTTCAACCACAATCAAAGTGTTTGGCCTAATTTATTCTAAACCATCAACATTTAAGAAAGCATCTGTTTACCAGCTGGCTTGGTAGCTGCCCAAACTAATCAGAATGACCTCAGCTGGAACAGGCTGACCTCCATCAAGTTGAAGAATCGATTTCTCCCATGCATACATATTCTGCAGTGGTTTTGAACTACAGCCTAGTAACTGATCTTCTGCCTTCTACACCATATAAGTTCCATACATTATTTAAAAATGTTACTACTTTTCTTACTTTCTAAGCTTACATATTTTAGGCATAAAATAAATGGTCAATTTTTTTATTAGGAAAGTCATGTTCCTATAATACCTTCTTCTGTGAAGGGGAAAAATAGCATCCAACTTTATCCTTTAGTTACTATTGTCACAGTATAGAGATCTTTTAACTATAGTAGTAAATGTGATACTAGGCAAGGTAGAGAGAAGCTTTCACAGCATCTGCCTTGGGATTTATAACAGTAGTGTTTTGTTCTGTCAAACTGTTCTTTGAGTAGGAGGAGAGGTTCACATTCCAGGTGTATGTTATTTCCTCCTTGACACAGAAAAGAATGGAAATGAAAACAGGACAGTGTTCACCTTTGTGCTAACATATAATTCCTTCCTTACTTACACAGAGATAATAAATTGAAAAACAGTGACTAGTAAATTTAGAGTTTTAAATATGTCTAAGACTCTAACATCAGCTCTTATTCAGGCACCTTTTGCATAGTGATCCAATTACTCACAGTTGTGAAAACTGTTAGTCTTAAAGACAAGTTAGCACAGGGTCCTATGCCCTGAAAACAGTGACCAAATATATTATTAGGTTCTGGGGACTGATCCAGTTATGAGTAACCTCATACCTCCCCTCTCTCTCACTACTGCACGTTTGATTGAATGTTTTGCAACGATTAATGACCTCAAAAGTTACAGAGTGACAATTTCCATCCATCCATGCAAAACAGACATGAAATTTGAAAATTTCAGATTTGCCTTCCAGTTCCTTTAAACACTTGTCTCAGTGGAAAAAAATTGCAAACCTGATTGCAAAAAAAAAAAAAAAAAAAAAAAANGGTGCAATAAAATATTTTCAGCCCACTTTAGACAGGCAAATCTTATTATATAAAGTGTAAAAGAGAGAAGATGTAGATGTCCAGATTGTGCTTGTTTCAGTAACTACAATCATGTGCTTACATTGCTGCAATAAGTAAGGCTGTCATAAACAAGACACTTGGGTTTGGTTTGAGCTATTGGAGTTTCTTTTGTTTGGTTTGAGGTATTGGGGTTTTGTTTGTTTGTTTGTTTGTTTTTAGGTTTTGTTTTGGTGGTTTTTATTAATTTAATTTTTTTTATTATTTTATTTTCAGTTTTGCAGTTTTGGTGTTTATTTCATGGAAGTGTTGAAAGAAAGAGGGAAGGAAAAGTACAAAGGAGGGAAAATGAGAGAATGAAGAGAAAATCAAGGGAAGGGAGAGAAGGAGAGAGAAAAATAAGGAGAGAAAGGGAAGGCAAAATGCCTTTCAAGGAATATGTCTTCTTTCAAGTAATGCCTACTTTTATTAACTGGAAACACACTGCAACAGTTAAAAGGATCCTGCAACAATGGAGATTCAAAAAAGATAACAAACTCAAAATGCTGAAAATGAAAACCAGAAGAAAGTTCAGTATTAAAACCTTTGTTTGCTTTAGCTGGACATGAAGTGATCTCTTATGTTTGTTCTTTCAGCTAATCCTGACTCCCTAAAGATTCAGTAGGCTTTACTGGATAGAGGTTCAGCCACTCAGTGACTTAATGCTGAATCCTGCTGTATGTAGTCATGGTTAGAAAATCTCCACTGGTGGAAATTGCTTCTAAACAAGGGCAACTCCTTTTTTATTTATTGTTTGAATCTAATCATATGGTTTCCTGCCTTGCACATCTGGTCTTAGACAGATCTGGAAATGTTAGCTTTTTACATTGTTAACCCCACCCTGTAGTGTTGTAAGGACGTGATCCAAATCCCAGTCAGTCTCTTTTCTACTGACTACAGTGGAACAGGATCAGTCCCCCACTGAATTGCTGCCTCCAGTGAATTGGAGGTTAAGAAGAAAAGATTTGAGGAAAAAAATCTGTGCTTTTTTGTGCTGGTAAAAAACCAGGCATCCTTAATAGAAGAACTAGCTGACTACTTTTGTGTCACAGAAGTCTTCATTTGTCCCTTGGTGTTCATTGACTTATCTCTGTCTCCTGAGGCTCTCAGTTGCTGCTAAAATATGATTAACTTAGGATATGAAAAACAGACTTAATGCTTTTATTATGTGTCTTTCTATGTTTGACTTGTTCGTCTCATACACAGATTTATCTTATCGATGTATTCCCCTTTAAAAGACTCCTGAACTGGATCATAGTAAAGTGAGTTTATGGAAGGCAAAAAAAAAAAAAACAAAAAAAAACAAAAAACAAAAAACAAAAAACAAAACAAACAAAAAAACCCTACCCTTCCTGGTGCTCCCAGTTGTATAACATGACCATAATAATACATTATTAGTTCAGGATACATTTGGACAGAAAACCTAAGTCAGTTATGTTCACTCAGAAGAAGAGTGAGATTTGCAGTGAATGCCACAGTTTCTATTTGTTCCCCTATCATGACACCACCTTTTAAAAGGAGGGAGTAGTCTGCTTTTAGGAACAAGTAGATCAGTATGAGATCCTTTAGGAACAAGTAGATCCTTATCCCACTGGATAAGGACTTGGGTTTGGTTGGTTCCTGGGTAGTTTCTGTTCCTAGGGCAAGTATTCAAGGTTGAGGAAAGGAACAGGGAGAGAAAGAGCTACATCCCTCTGGAATTTTTCCCATGAAAGAATAGATACATGCAATGTGCCTGAATGAATGAATATCAGCATAGAGTTAAGGCCAACAAGCACGAGACCTTAGCACTTCTCCCAAGTCACCTTAATAGAAGGAAAAAAAAAAGGAAAAAGAAAAGAAAAAAGGGGGAGATTTTTATTTTGTTCTTGGTTTTTCTAGGTTTTTGGGTGGGGTTTTTTTGCAATAATTTGATCCTGTTTTAAGGTAAAATTCTATGTATTTATATTGCAGATACCACCTATGTCCCATTTGTAAACCATTCAGCATGGTAGTGTCTGGTACTATGGAACAAAAGTTATTTCCATGTTTACCTGGGTTAGGATTTAGGAAGACAATAAGTTTGGCTTTGAGGGTTTTTTCTATCTGTTCCGAAACTCTGTGGCCACATGCCACAAAGAACTGATACAGTATAAACCCATTCTGCTGGTTCAGATTTGTTCAAAACATTTAGAAGGATTAACCAGGGAGCTATCTGCTGGACCAGAGAGCATCTGTTCTCATAGAGCCAGCAAAAATCTGCCATAAAAGTACAAAATGCCAGTTACTGCAGTTCTAGCTGGTTTGGTTTGCACATGTTCTGAGTTACATTTGTGTGGAGTGCACTGGAACTGCCCCACAGTGTAATCAGGGACTGTGGGATTGCAGAAGTGAGCAGGCTGTTCACTATCATGGCACAGCTATCTTTGAACAGTTTTGCTTCTCCACCACCACCAGCAGCAAGTATTTCCTTTTTTTACTTGCCAGTAAACATTCCATGCTGACAAAGTGTATCAGAAGTGTGACAGGCTGTTCACAAAGGCTTTTGACCAAAGAGATACAGTGAGGCAAATAACAGCAATTTCTGAGATATTACTTCATAAATTTGCTTACTTTCAACTTTAAGTCTGTCTACGACTTGGCCTTAATAAATGAACTGTACATATTTTAAATAATTAATATATTTTTTGATTCCAGTCCATATATATAAAATAATTTAGCTCACATCATTTGCCACATATTAATTCACCCTCCTGTTATCTCTGGCTGGAACTAAGAGATACAATTTTCTTCTACATAAAGATCAGAAATATGGGATATTTTCCAAAACTCACTTAAATCATTGAACATCTTCCTACTGATGTCAGTGAGCCTATGGACTCTGGCAACTAGAGACCAGAGCAGAGAACAAAACACCTTCCACACACAGACCTCAAACGGGACTGTGAGCAAGTGCAAGTTCAACCAGCTGTGTCTAATGAGTTTAGTTGCATGACAATCATTTGTTTGTTTGCCTGAACTTTTTTCTTTTTCTAAAAAAAATCAGCTTGAAACTCCTTCTTGGGCACCAAGAAAGAACACTCAGCTGTTTTTATAACAGTACTCAAGGCTTCACAGAAACTACTGACTCACATTCGTACCAGTAAAATGTTTTTAAACATTGCACCAGGGACTAAGCAGGAAAAATGTGTTGTAGTTCTGGTGATTCAACCAAGGATTTCATAGCTACACATCATTAACACTATAAAATGATCTGTTTCATTTCTTTTTTCATTTATATTTCTCTCATATCTCCTTTGTCAGATCTCTGGAGATTTTTCTTTCTATTCCCTGTACTATTAAAGCTGGAAAAGAATAATTTTGCAATTACTTATTCACCTGAATGCAAGTTTTAGCTCTTAGGGAAGTGAAAAAGCTTAAGTGAGCGCTTTTTTTTTTTTTTTTTTCTCATCCTTATCTCATCCTATTCTATACAAATTTTTCACAGGTATTTCAAAGCAAAGACTAAAAAATCCTGTGTTAAAAAAGATGACTACTATGGAGGAAAACTAAGCAATTTTGAAGAAAAGCAGTAACATTTTTTAATAAATCTATAAAATAGGTTGAATATTATATGTTTTTTTTATGATGCCTGAAATTTTATTTCAATTCTCAGGTCTTGATATTTTAGTGGATTTCCTTTATTTTTATTTTTCATACATACATTTATATCATGAAGTAGGGTGTTGTAGGGAAAGCAATCCAGAAATTATTACGGCCGCGTTCAAACAAGGAGTGATATGCACAAGACACAGTTTCTAAAATAACAAGACTCGTCATTTATTAATTCAGGAAGACCTTTGGTCTCATGTGATGCTACTATTCTGAGACAAGCTGATACCATTCTGGGATCCAGTGTGGTCCCCTGTGGCCTCTGCCCTACTGACTCTTTTTGCTTGGACGCCCATAGAACACACTACATATGTCCACAGCAGAAATTACAAGTTATATTTGCAGGCAACCTCAGATTCTTCAATATGTTTTATCTCAGAAAAAAGACAAAACCAGCTTGTGGTACACAAAGCCCCTATGTAAACAATTGTCCTTGATCTCTATCAAGATAGAAATTAGTTTTCCATGGGTTTTTTTTCATGTTTAGGTCACACAGATTCCTATTTCCTTGACTGTTTTCATATTCTGTTACAGTTTTCCCTCTACCATTTCCTTTGTTTTATTCTACAAGGAGATTCATGCAAACTGAATGATTCCAATTGATTCCTGTAGGTTCACAGCTCTACTGGTGATGTCAAAGCCTGTACTCTGTTGAATGCCTGAGACAATTTGTATAACACCACTGCCTTCGCAGAGCAAATATTTTTACTATTGTAATGGTAGCTACTATTTTATTCTCTCTAAATATTTGTTCATTTAAGCACAGATCTTAAGGCAGCAATCCCCTCTGTATGTGGAAGGTGCACTAAACAGGAGTTACAGAATACTCCTTTAACAAATTCATCCAGTATGGACAAATCTGATCGAGAGTAATTTCCAAAAGGCTGAGAGATAACCCATTTTACAGTTGGGAACTAAGCACTTTCTTCTAAGAGACTACTGGACCTCTTGCTTACCCAGCTGGAATTTCCCTGTCTCTCTTGCTTGTTTTACGTAGGTAGAAATCCACTTAATAATACCTGTTTATTGTTTCATGCTGGATTTGGAGGCTGAATCAGTGCAAGCCCCTTTCTTTCCCACCTCAAGATGCTTTTTCCAATTTTCATATCACACCCTTCCAGCTGATCCAACCAATGGAACTGTTTGTATGGCTGTGCTGCAAATTGGATTACTCGAATGATCCAATTTAAAAACAACTTCAGCCTGAATTGTGTTAAACTTTTTTTTGCTACTGAACCCTATTCAAACTATTTTGAATAGAGGTCTTTTGTGAGCAATGGCTTGACCGTTGTGCTTTCCATATAAAGTCCAGCATGAGTCTGACTGAGTTTAAAGAAATACATTAATGACTTACATTTTTAATACTCTGAACTTTAATTTCTTTAGATTCTTGGAAAGAAAAACTAAACTTTGTGGAAGAATAATTTGGTTCAAATTGCTCTTGATGACCATATCAGAGTCAGTAGAATCATGATAAATAGACATCTGTCCATAGTCCATCTTGAAAGGGTTGTTCGTTGTCTGCAAGCCCTCCATAAATCCTAATCAGAAAAAGACCCATTAGTGAGTAGATTGCAAAACAAATATGCTGGGTAGGATGCCTTTAAATATATGCCAGAGTGAACATGCCCTTTTGGGGGCAAATAGTGTTGTAGCTTCAACCACAGCACAGGGCACAGTGGGGCTGGTAACCAGCATGGCTGAGACTGCGCCGGCCAAGAGGGGAGAGCACAAACCTGTGCCAGCACCAGGACATCAGGAGCATCATAATTGTGGAGATGGTATGCTTTTGACCTGGCTTTTGAAAAGATTGAAGCTGAAAAATCAGTGCTAGAATTCTTTATGCCCTTCTACACTGGCTGACAAATGGAGAGCAACGGGTCCTGATCACTGTGTTCCTCCAGTCTGCAATCTGCTGCTTGGATTCTGCCATATGACTGATTTTGTGCATGTTACATGCAGCACCTGCTGCTCTGTGCAGCACTTTGGGGAAAGCCAGGAAAACTGAACACACATTTTTTCCTCATGACTTCATATTAAATAAAAGCCTGTGACATACAAAACTTGATGTTGTTACAAGCTCTGCTTCTGAGTAATAACCTCTCCCTCTCTCAAGGGGGGATAAAAAGTTTGAGCTTGAAACCAGGGCTCCAACCATGTCCTAATCTGATTTTTTATCACTGACCCATGCAAAAAAATAATGCTTGTTTGCAATATATCAGAATTTTCACATTAATGCACCGGCTTTTGTTTTTTTTTTTTTTATAAGCAGCAATTATAAGTTTCCCAACACTTATGTTAAGATCTAGAAATAGTGGCTGGAAATACTCCTTGGAAGAGCAAACATTTTGACAATCCTTAAGTGTCTTTGCAGATAATAATTATGTTAAATTTTTATTTTGTTTATAGTGACAAAAATTGATAGTAACAGGAAATAGATAATAATAAACTATGCCTTTGTTATATAGACAAGAAAGAATATTATAGTTCTATTATCTGGCTTTTCAAAGACAAGACTAATACTGTTTGCAACCAGAAATGTGCCTCATCAGCATCTTTGCAGTCAGATTAGAAAAGCTGAGATGCCCAATTTGTAAGGCCACAAATCAGCATGGCTAAGAGTTCTAGTGCAAAAGAACAGCAACAGTAGTAAAGCCTAAGGAAAAAAAAACAAAAAACAAAAAACACATACTTTGGATTCACAAAGCTTGTGTGGACTTTTCTTTTTCTTCCTGTTTCTTATACATACATAAAAACTAGTTTTCATTAGCAGTGATAAAGCCAATAATCATGAGGATAAGCTGCTATGATCTCATGGATAAAGAGACAAAAGATTTCATTCCACTTTTGTCTCATGCTGGCCCAAGTGTGTATGGCTGATCTTGATGATCTCTGCAGCTCTGCATGTAGAGTTTTGTATACATGCTACCAAAGCTTGGAGTTATGAGTGCCAAATGAGTGTATGAATATGATGGGGGACAAAGACATATTTAACCATCAAGTCTCTCCAAGTTCAATGTGAGAAGTGGATATATGATCATGCAATAAATCCACTAAATTGGGAACTGGAAAAAAAAATGGACTTGCTTTTTTGGCAAAGATGCCACTGACCCAGCTATGGGTTGAGTCCATCTATTCCATGAGAAGTTTTGCTGTCAATGAGGCCAGGGCATGGCTGGCTCAGGGGCACAATGGGGACCCTGTCTAGCTCACAGCAGCAGCCTGTCCCCACCCCTCCTTTGGGGCAGGAGCAGGAGCTCTTCCACTGCCAGAGTCTCAGTAAAGCTGTAGCTACTGGGTATTTGCAGGCCTGCCACTTCTGCTGCAGCATCATTGAAATGAGCCTGAAATGAGCCTTGGGTCTGCACTGGTAATGCTGTCTCTTCTTGCAGCAGAATTAGTAACAGGTGTTGAGTTGGAATTAACAGCATGGTCCACCATATAAATTGCAATACTTGACACCAAGGGATTACAACCAAATGCATTAAAAAATGCAAGAAAGGGCACAACAAATGTTCAGGCATAACTGTGTGGTTCCTCAGGATAACAAATTCAGTGGCCAGGATGTCCTGCCTATCAGCTTTTCCATCTCCTTCAATTCTGCACAGCATTTCTAATTGTACTTCACTACATCTCTGTGTGCACCACAATCATTAAAAAGTCAGCATTTCTCAGCAATGCCACCCAAGAGTATCTGATACATCATATTCCTTTCTCTGGGAAGGACATAATTGCTGAATCACTGCACTAAAGTTTTTTTTTATGGCAGCTACTGTAATATCAGATCTACCCTTGATGTGTTTTAAAAGGCCTAGCAAAGACAGATATTTTATGAGTTTAGCATATTTCTAATTTACCAAGCTAGTATTAAATTTAATTTATATGAGAGATATATGAATTCTTGCATCCAAGAGACTAATAAAATCACTTCATTTGTTTTCTAAATTACAGCATTTGCTCCAAAACAAGTTTTAATAAAAACAGATGACACTACATAAAAACATATTTCTATGCATGCAGATACCCAGCACCTTCCTTTGGAGTGCTGCTCCTCACAGAATGGACCATGATGCAGATTCCCGGTGCCTTCCACAAAAATTCTTGTCTCCTACACGATTCAGTGTGAAGTTTTATGCCCAGGCAGCTTCACTTTTGAAAAGAGTTCTTCTAACACAGAGTTAATGATTTGGAGTGAATTATCACACCCAATACTACATTCAAAGATTATGTCCTCTGAAAGACACTGTCATCTGTTTCCATTAAAACTTACTTTGGAGCAATTTCTGGTAGGGAAAGTACAAGCACAGTTTTCAGTAAATTCTGTTTTTTAATGATAAATTTGGACTTCAAAATATTTAGCGAAGCAAAGTCTGATTAGAAAACTTTTTCTTTCTAGACTCTCCTGTCCTCACCTGGTGATACAGTTCACAGAATAAATAACCAACTTTTTTTTCAAAAAGTTTTTAAAATATGGGCTGTGGGTTTAGTTTGTAAGAATGAGTTACTTTAAAAAAACAGAAGCTGAAATCTGCAAGACATTCTTTGTCCACCTCTGTGTAATAAGAAAGACTTAGCCCTTAATGTGGTGTAAGCACTGGAAGAAAAAAAAACCTCATGAAAGGTCTATGAAATCCACATAGACATCCCTACACGTGCATAGAAAGGCCTCACAAATTGATGCAGATGCCTCAGGACTAAATGATTAACGGCAGAATCACATTCAAAAATAAATTACAGGCAATAGATAGAGGCTCAAAAAGGCCGGCACCACAGGGAAATACTTTCCTCTGTTCATTGTCACTTCAAATTACCCATCCATCATTTGGTCACCAGTTTCAGCTATTCACTTGCTGCCAAGTCTATTTTCAAGTTTCCACATTCCTTCTGTGTCATTGCATCTTCCCTTTCTCCAGGAACACTCTGGCGCTGCGTCTGCTGGCTCTCCTGGCTCCAGGGTCAAATGTAAAGTGTCTTTGGGGTCTTGAGGGAGTGTCTTGGTTTCTTGGGGCTTTTTCAAGCCATAATTTTTGTCTTTTGTGCTTGCACAGCTGCTCTGTTACTTCACCCAAGAAAAGCTGGCATCTCAAACAAGAGTGTGAAGTATCTGTGCATCCCTGTGGTCTTTGGGTGGGATGACAGTAACTATTGTCACCTTCTTAGGGTGTTAATTAATCCCTTTATACTGGTTTACAGTAGGATTCAAGTGTTGCTGCTTTTTTTTTTTTTT